>PVKA01026061.1:0-32143 GCA_004027165.1 Ctenomys sociabilis
AAAGGAGAAAAAAAGAAAGAAAGAAAGAAAGAAAGAAAGAAAGAAAGAAAGAAAGAAAGAAAGAAAGAAAGAAAGAAAGAAAGAAAGGTATAGTAGCTTGGATAATTATACTGCTCCTTTCTACTGATCTATGGAAAGGAACCTTTAGTGCTTAATTTTTTATTCTTTAAGGCAATGAATTTAAAGAAGCTCATAAGATGTTTCTCACAATCACCAATTTGAAAATATAATAGGAGGAAAGAATACATTCAAAAATAAAAATAGGACTGGAGAGATAGATAGCTCAGCAGTGTAAGTGTCTGCTTGGCCAGCACAAGGTCTTGAGTTCAATCTCCAGTACCAAAACAAAAACAAAAAATAAAAAGCAAGCCCAAATAAAAAATAACCTAAAGAATTTGTGTTTCTAGGGAGTTAAAGACTTCTTTGGAAAATTGAGAAGCAAGATGGTGAATGGGGGCAGAGAGAAAGACTACAAAAGGAATGGAGCAAGTACAGAGGACAACCCCAAGAGTAGACTCTATAGTCATCACAATTTTATAGACTAGAGAATTGAGGCCAGAGATCAAGGCTTTGCTTAGTAGGTAATAGGAGCAGCACACAAGTCTTATCTACAGACTAAACCTGTGATTTGAACCTCAATATCTATTTCATGAAGCATACAAAGACTCACATGCACAGAAAAATGCTATACTGTTTTCTTGGTGAAAAAATTAGTATTGTGAAGTTGTTAATCTCCCTCAAATTAATTGTTTACATTTTTTTATACCAGAAATCAAACTCAGGACTTTGTGCTTGCCAGACAAATGCTGTACCACTGAGCTATATTCCTGCCATTCAAATTAGTTTTAAAATGTATAAAATGCCATAATGGTTTTTGTAATAAAACATTTTTTAAAAAATCTCAAATTTTGCATCTGTTACCTTTTCTTCTTGGAATATCACTCCTTATTTTCTCGACTTTCTCTTCTTCCCTCACTTGTAGAGCAAAGATGTAACTCTTTATTCTTTAAGACTCAATTTAAAAGTCATGACTTTGAAACTTTCTTCAAAGTCTCAAGTCCATATTTAACATCCCTTTATATACTAATATAATGTTGTGGCTTTTGTCTAGATGTCCCCCCAAAACTTCATGTAGTCATGGTGAGGGTGGTCTTTTCAGCAGTGGCTGAATCTAGAATTTGGGCTTGATTCATGGTCCAGTGCTGAGATTAAGGGTGTGAGTGCAACACCTGCTCAAAGGGGCATGCATACAATATAAAGGATGGGAAAGGTCCTATTTCCCCTTCTTGTTTTTGCTGTCTTCTTCTGCCATGAACTGTTGCCCTTCTCCCATGTGCACCCTGACTTGGAAACAGCTGACTAGGAATTGAAATGTCTACAAACCATAAACCAAATAAACTTTTACTCCTTTAACTTTGAATGTTAAGTATTTTGTCTTAGCAATAAGAAAAGTAACTAAGACATATACTGTAGGAATCTATGCTTATCCTATTAATAGTATTTACCATGTGTAGTAGAATGTCCCATCTTTTGTCTGCCTTCCAAAAGATTCTCAATTTCTTGAGGAAAGGTATATATTATGATTTACTTAGAACACAGCACAATTCATAGATCACACTAAATAAACAGTATATTGTCACTACATTAATTAATAATTTTTCTAGTACAATAGAGAAGAGACTGAGGTCAGCCTGAATTTGACACAATTATTTGCCCAGCCCTTTTCCTGAGAACTACTTTCACCCTCAGGATCTGAACACCAACAATTATGAGCCTTTGACAATTTTATCTAAGCATAAACTCAGTCCCCTTTCTATATTGTCTTGGTTCAGGAGCAGATCTTTGAGTTCAACTAAGCCAATAATATGTGTTTCTCAGGCATTTGGGACTAGAAGTGAGATGCTAGCTTCAGTCTAGCTGATTTCTTGAAGAGACAAATGCTGAAAGCTAAATGCTTGGTGTCTGTGTGTTAGTTAACATAATAAAATACCATAGATGAGGTAGCATAAACAAAAATTTATTTCTCTCAGTCCTGAAGAGTGGACATCTAGATACAAGTAGCTAGGCTCCTATGAGGGTCCTCTTCCAAGTTGCAGACTGCCAAATTCTCATTTCAAGTACCTGTGGTAGAAAAAAACACTAGCGTGCTCTCTGGGGTCTTCTTTTTTAAATGGCAATAATTTCACTCATAAGGACAATGCCTGAAGGTTCTAATTACCTCTGAAAGGCCCCATTGCCTGACATCACCACTGAGGGGGGGGGCGGTTAGGACTTCAATACATGAACTTGGAGAGGAGCCAAACATTTTCAGTCTCTAGCACCATGTTTTTCATTCTATAGACTAGAGAGGAAGCCATTCTGTTCATAGATTCTATTATGTCTGTAGAGAGGTGAAAATATACATATATTTTATAATTTTTCTAGGTCATGATACTAAGAAATAGCTATGGGTTTTTGGTTATGTAAGTTAAAAATTGGAAAGCCAGTAATTTCACTAGATTCTTTTGGTAGGAATGAATTGATTGGTCTTTGTATTGATCTGATGTGATTATATAGGCAAAGCTTCAAGCTGTATTGCTTAAGATTTATGAACTTCATCTAGGTTTCTCTCAATTAAAAAGAGGAAAATAAAGAGCTAAAAATTCATGTCATGAAGCAAATAAAGCCTTTACTATCCTTTATTTCTGCTACTTATCTTTGAACCTGGTGAAATTACAGGAGCAGTTCTTATGCCTGGATTCATTTGGAAATTTAATTAAAAATGCTGTGCAAGTTGCGGGGATAATGATTAGATGCACAAAAAATAGAACTGAAACACGTTTGAATCCTGGCTCTTGTTCACTCCAGGTTTACCTACATCTCTACACCTAGGTCTGGTTGTGTCTCCAAATCTTTTACAAAAAACAACCCACCCTTCCTTTTTCTTTAACTCTTCTAGAACTCAGGTGAACTTCTAATAATTTCTTCATTGTTGTTGCTTAGGATTTAAACGCAGGACCTTCGTGTAGAACTGCATCTCCAGTCCATTTTAATTTAATTTTTTGAGATAGTCTTACCAAATTTCTAAATTCCCAATGCTGGGCTTTAAGTTGCAGTCCTTTTGCCTTAGCCTCCCACAGTACTGAGATTATAAGCCTGCACTAACTTTCTTGGCTAATGCTTTTGCTCTTGTTGATTTTGTGGTTTTCTGCTACCTTAAAGTGCTGCCCCTGTGCCAGTCCACCCTTGGAACCAGCTGAGTATAGACTGAAATCTCCACAAACTGTGAGGTAAATAAACCTTTCCTTCCTTAGGTTTTGAGTATTTTGTCTCATCAATAAGAGAAAAGTAACTGAGGCAGCACCCATTCCAAATGTTTCCTTGGCCAACATTCATGAGATTTCTAGATGTAATGATGCCTTCCTCGGGTGACTATGTTATAACGTAAACTTTGGGAGAAGAGATGCATCAGTATCTACATTTTATTGCAGTAATCTGGCATTTATCTTTTCTGCTCCAGCACTTTTCAGCCTTCCCAAACTGTTCAAAGCAAGAATAATAACAATGCATTGGATGAAGGTAGCTTGTAGATGAGCAAATGAATGGTAATAGTATTTTAATGGATAAGAGTGAGGAATTAGAATATGGTGTTATAAGGTACCTGACATGATGTTATTTAAAAGTGAATTTAGATTAGTTCTTAATATATAACACAAACTCTGGGGCAATCACTGAAAAAGTTCCACAAGAAGTAAAATTGATATGTCAAAAAAAGATAGAAAAGAAAGGGAAATAAAAGGGAACAAAGAACAAGTCCAATAAATAGAAAATATTACAAACATGATAGATATTAAATGACCTACCTCATAATCACTTCAAATAGGATTCATCTGAATTTACTAATTTTTTATCACTGTGATTGTCAGAGTAAATAAAAGAAATAAGATCTAACTACATTCTGTCTACAAGAAACTCATTTTAAATATAAGGACACACATGACATAAAAAGTAGCAGGCTAGGGAATAATGGAATGTTGTATTTATTTACTGGGTCTGTATTATAGTTTGTAATTATGCCCCCAAAGCCTCATGCAGTCATGTGGTAGACTTCTAAGAGTTTATGATTGACTTATGATCCCCCAGCCTGGGGTGGATAGCCTAAATGCAGCATAAGGGAGACAGACTTGCTCTTGGTAGCCATTGTTCTGCTACTCCTCCCTCTGCTCTCTGTTTTTTTGCTCCTGTCATAAACTTCTGCCTTCTACCATGTGCCAGTCTGTCTTGGAGACAGCTGAGTATAGACTAAAACCTCCACAAACTGTGAGCTAAATAAGCCTTTCTTTCCTTCATTTTGAGTGTTGGGTATTTTCCCAGATATGAGAGAAGAGTAACCAAGACAGTCGGCCCTAACAAGTACCACACGGTCAGGCATCTTAAACAACAGAAATTTACATTCCCACAGTCCAGGGGCTGGAAGTCTGAGATTAAAAGTGCCAAAACTGTTGTTTTTTGTCCATGGGCCATGAGGGAAGGAGCTGTTTTAAATCTCTGTCCTTGTCTCCATGTTCAGAAAATTTGGGGCTCAACTGAAAGAGATCGAAATTCTACAGTGTGCCTAGGGAGAGTCACATGGAGAGAAAACTTTCTGTCAGGCTCTCATAGAGAGGAAACTGGTCAGGCATTGGCCATGACTCATCCACATGGATGACACAGACAAAGGATCTACAGAATAAGGTACAGTATTACAAGATAAACCCTGAGAGGACTTCACTGATCTCATCAGAAACAAAAACTACATGTTTTGGTGTATAGGTCTTGCTCTATCTAGGTCTTAACCATCCAGCAGAAAAGTATAAAAATGATGTATACAATGTGGGGCCATAATAATAAGCTGAGCTGTAAATGGCTATGGTCCACAGCTTCTTCAGATAACTCACTATTGTTGTGAAATGCTGAACTGAGCTGGATTGTGTCATTCAGTTCAGGTACCTAAATTGGTTGAATGACATTGGATTGCCCATCTTTGACAGATGTAGACAAAGGAAGGGGTATAGAAAGGAAGAATCATGATGTGTGTGTATGGACAGTACAGTTGGGATAGATATGCTGTGCTTCTACATAATTCTGAGAGGCAAGATTTGCACTAATGGTGGCTGGACAGGATATTATATCGGGTTCTAGTACTATGGACAACCACTAGGAAAATAACAAGGCAGTATCAATTATTGAATCTTTGATATAATTCAGGTATAAAAAATAAGATACATAAACAGCTACACTCTATTTACTGATAAGAGACATCTGCTATGATAATGTCTATAAGTATAATATCATGTATGCACCTTGTACGATACAAAAACATTATGAAAACAGTTTGCAATGTATTAATTTATCGAATCCGTCCTGTTGTCTTAAAACTGTCTCACTGATATTTGTACTTCAATAAAATAAAAAATAAATTGAAAAAAAAATCTGTCATTGGCTTACAGTTGGTCATTTTCTCCATAACTTTTCACATTGTCTTTGCCTCACACATGTCTGCATCCAAATTTCTTCTTCATGTAAGGACACTATTTATGGTCCTAAAACCATGAATAGTGTCCTTACATGAAGAGGAAATTGATTTTAATTGAATTACCTCTTTAAGACTCCATCTTTAAATATAATCACCTTCTTGGGAGTGGAGATCAGAACTTCACACAGGAATTTTTGTGATGGGCACAGTTCAGCCCACAATAGATATTAATGCTGTTAAGAGAAATCTATATTAATTTCACACAAAACAGATTTCAGGACAAGGAAAATTATCAGCGACATCATGGAGCACATTGCCTGATAACAAAGGGCTCAGTTTCCCGAGTAAACAAAACAACCTTTAATGTGTATGCACCTAACAACAGCATGACAAAATACAGGAGGCCAAAACTAATAGAACTGCAAGGAGAAACAGACAAAGCATTTTACAAATAAAGCATGAGTACAATGGCACACAAATTAAGCCTGCCATTTCTTCCAGGGACAGTAGGATTGTTAGAGAACCAAGTGAGTATAACAAAGGGCAAAATTACTTCTGAGACACCAACTATGGTATTTCTAGATTTCTTGTTGAAAAGCCGCAGAGCTCTTTTATAGGATTATAGAATCTATCCTCAGTGTTTTGACAACTGACACTCTCACCAGTAAACCTTTTAATCCCCAACTACTGGAATACATTTAAGGAATTGGAAATCAACAAAATCCACACAAAAAAACCGTCTCTCCCCTTTTCACCACCCAGCAAGTTCTCAGTCCTATTGTCACACTCCTTAGGGGATATTTGACCCCTTCTGTAAGTCTTCAGTCCCTTGCAGAAGCTTTTATGAGTGATATTTATATTTTCTTTAGCCAAAGATGCCTTAACTTTAGTTTTTCTTCAACAGATTATCACTTTTAAAAAAGCAATTTTAGTGCTTGTTCTAGAGAAATAAATTAATGAAGTGTCACTTTGCTTGTGTAAATGAATGTTTCTGAAAAACTATGTTTGAAACCTCTGGAAATGGTTTTAAATATGGAAAAAATGTACCCAAAACCTGTACTTAAACATTAAAGGGCATAATGTCCAAGTCTGAGCCTTCACAACATCTGGCGAGTGCCTTTGCATTTATTCCATTGGCACCGCTGACGTGCCAGCCTCTGCGCTGAGACCTGAGGATGGCAAGTTGACAGAGCATGCTCCTGTCTGCCAGCAGCTGACAATTGAAGTGGGGAGAATAGACATGTTAATAAACAATAAGAGTAACAAGTGCCAAGATAACCATTCCTGCAAAAATACTGTAGAGTGAGCCCAGAGCCAGTGACTTAAGAGTTTAATCAAATATAGACGAGTTACCAAAGAAAAGAAAGGGCACTCAGAACAGAAAGAACACATCCAGAAGGCCCCAGAACTTCAACATTGTATGTTCAGGTCCCCCAGAGTACAGTGGCACCAGATGCTTAAACCCCATTTGACTTAGGAAGACTAAATGATCTGTCTATGTAGCTTTTTGTTTTTTTTCTTGGATACCAACCATGGTAGATTTTTAATCAAAATTTCTCAAGTTCCTATTAATTTTAAATGAATTATTAATTTCACATATTTAAAGTGTAAATCTTAGAAAAAAATTTAGTACATCAAGTTTCAAGTTTGATGCAACAGACCACAAATTCAGAGCTAAATTTGTTGGTATGTGTTAGGGAAGGAAGTGGTACACTCAAAAAAATTTCAGATATTTGTAACAGCACTTTCTATATTTAACAATCTTAATCAATTTAGTAAACATACACAATCTTAATTTTAGTAATTTCTTATTTATTATTTCAATCACAATTTCAATTTAAACGAATGCTTATTCTAGGTATTACTGGAAAACCTACAGATAGACTGGTGAATAAAACAGGTATAATCTACATGCTCATGAGTCCAACATCCTATTTAGTTGATGGGACAGAAATTATATAAGTCAATGAATAACTAAATGAGGTAATCTTAGATAACAGTAAATTCTTTGAAGTAAATAAAACGGCATGGATGAAAATTGAGCATAGCAAGAGAATGAGTTTAAAATGCTTTAGGTAAAATCATCAGAGAATAGCTTTCCAAAGAGCAAAATTTTAAGTGAAATTAGAGACTGTTTAAGTGGAATAACAAAAGAAGAGTTAAGCATATAAAATGAAGCACATTAGAAAATTCCTGAAGCAAAAATAAAAATGGAGTGTTCAGGGAATAGCAAGAGTCAGTATGGTGGGAGAAGGGGAATATAAGGGAAATAACAATACTAGATTATACTGAAGAAAAAGGAAGCTTATGAAGGATTTTAATACTCCAATTAATATATATGGTTTTTACCAGGAAAGTACATTCATTCCACTTATATCAATAACTTGAGAAGTTTCCTCTTAAAGAAATCTTCTTAACATTTTCAATCCAGTAGCTCCAAGGACATTATATATATATAATATATGTTATATATATATAATAGCTCCAAGGACATTAAATATATATATATATATATATTTAAAGTTACTGTGTCTAATTTCTTTCTTTCTTTCTTTCTTTCTTTCTTTCTTTCTTTCTTTCTTTCTTTCTTTCTTTCTTCCTTTTTTTGTCTATGTAGCTTTTGTCCTGATGGCATACAACCTAAATGTGCTACGGGGTATACAGACAAAGTTTCCAGAAGGCAGGAAAAATAATTATTTTAGATGCGTTTATGAAAGTTCACATAGATTAAATTTTATTTGTTTCAGATGGTTGTGGCACTATCTAGCCCTTTTTTGTAGCAGGGATCGAATACAGGACCTCATGCTTGACATGCAGGTGCTTATGCTGCTGAACTATATCCCCAGCCCTGCACTATCTGGTCTTAAACCTTTAAGGTGGACTTCTTTATTGAAAACACATATACAGACTTGCTGACTTTCACATCTGTCAATTTGAGGGGTTTTGAGGTCCTTTACCAAATTCTAATTTTAATCTCCAACATTTCATATTGTTTGATCAATTTTGTATGGCTATACCTGGTAGCCTGAACACCTACTTTGAAGATAACAGTATGTAATATAGTAAGCATCATTAATTTCCTATCATCTTATTTTGAATTCTGCATCTTTTTTTTCTTTAAAAAGAAATGTCTCCAACCTCATCACCATTTTCTGGGTCAGGTAACTGTAATTTCTCAATGTCCCATCGACTTTCTTATTCCTGTGACTTTGCTCTAGCTGTTCACTAATTTGGAATCTTTCTGCCTCTTCTTCATTGACCAAAATGTTACTGTTTGAGCCCTACTTCAAATCTTTTCTTTCTTCAAAGCTTTCCCTCATTTCCTGTGGCTGTGCTCCCACAGAACCTCAGTTTCATTTTGTTCTGTATGATTGACACTCTCATATCTTTCTCATCAGAGCAGAAATGTTTTGAGGTCGGGAACTTTATCTTATTTATTTGTATCCCTAACACCTTGTACGTAGCCTGAAATATGACGTTTGATAAATATTTGTTTTGGATGACACACTTGTCTTAGGGCCTTAGTGATGGCATGAATGTCTTTTTCAGTTTCAGAATGGAACTCCTCCAGCTAGACAAGTTTTCTAAAGTTTAGTTTGTCACTGAGGGATCAGAGGAAGAACAAAAAAAACTACTGAGGCATAGTTCTCATCCCTTGTTCTCTGGAAATGGGACAACACATAGCCCAAGGTCATTATTAAAATATAATAATTGTGGAGGCTTCATTTTCAGATATCTTCATTTATTTGGTCTTGGAGTATGTTAGGACTTTGGCAATTCTTAGAAATGGATTGAAATGCCTTTTGCATAAAGGAATGTACATGAGTCTCTGGGGGCCCAGGGGGAAAATGTTATGGTTTTTGTCTAAGTGTCACTCCAAAGCCTCATGAAGTCATGGGGCATGGTCCCAGAGTTTGTGATTAATTCATGATCCAAGCTGGGATTAAGGATCTGAGTACAGCTGGGATTATGGGTGTGAGTGCTACACCCAAGCTTGGGTGGATAGCCTAAATGCAACCTAAAAGAGACAGACTTGCTCTCTGTTGCCATTGTTGGCTGCTACTCCTCCCTTTTGCTCTTGCTGTTTTGCTGTATTCTGCTGCCATGAACTGCTGCCCTCTGCCATGTGCCAGTCTGCCTTGGAGCCAGCTGAGCACAGACTGAAATCTCCACAGACTGTGAGCTAAATAATTTCATTCATTACTTCTTGGTGCTGAGTATTTGTCCCAGCAATAAGAGAAAAAGTAACCATGACAGAGTAGAACCAACATGTATTAGCCTTCTGATACTGTAATAAATGCCAAGATAATTACCCTATAAAGTAGAAATGTTTTGTCTTGCTACAGTTCCAGAAGTTTCAGTCCCTCATCGGTTGTGCCCACTGCTTTGGGGCCTGTGGCAAGGCAGTGCATCATGGTTGGCAGCTCATACAGGAACAAAGCATCAAGCTTATAATGAAGAAGAAACAAGAGAAAGCAGAAAAGGAAGAGAGCAGAGCCCCCACATCATTCCTGAGGACACATCTACAGTGACCTACAATGTCTAATAGATTCCTTCTCTTAAAAACTGTTACCTCCCAAAGATACCATTACAGAGAACAAGTTTTTAGAAGGACATTCCAAACCCAAACTTAGCCCCAGACATCATTATATTTTAAAAGTTCACAGCTGATATAATTAATTGTATTTTAATTATTCGCACACCAATAATTCCAGAACTTGAGAGACTGAGCTGGGGGATTGCTGTAAGTTCAAGGCCAGCCTACACTACATATAGTGTCACCCTTTCTCAAAAACAATGTCAAAAGCCGGGCATGGTGGTGCATGCCTATAATCCCAGCACTTGGGAAGCTGAGACAGGAGGATTGTTGTGAGTTCAAGACCAGCCTGAGCTACAAAGTGAGTTTGAGGCCAGCCTGAACTGCATAGTGAGACCCTGTCTCAAAAAAAAAAAAAAAAAAAAAAAAAAAAAAAAAAAAAAAAAAAAAAAAAAAAAAAACCAATGTCAATAACAACAGCAGCAACAAATTTTTCTAGGTAATTCAAAAGCACAATCAGACTAGAGAACTACAGACATAAAAGGCAGGTGGGAATAGGGAATAGTTACCTATCCCCATATGTTATTTAAAATAAAATAATATAAAATTATTTTTTAACCATAAAATTTCTAAGTACTTTTCTCAAAATATAATGCTTCTTCTGGGAAAATTTAGTTTAAAAAACTGAGGCTGCACAATCCAAAGCAAAATCAACATTTTCCCAGAGAAATCTTCGCTGTATAGAGCCTGAGTTACAATCGGGGAGGAACCACCCAAATGTCACCTGTTTAACATAAAGTTAGAGGAAGCCACAAAATGAACAGAAGTCACAGTGTTGATCTCTATATCATCAAAAGAGTTGGAAAATCTTGTTTCATTTTTGCTATGGTTTGTCTCCCAAAATGTATGCTGAAATTTAATTCTTCTGTGAGATACTAGGGGTGGGACCTTAATCTGACCATGGTGTTCATAGATAGGACTTTCGGGGGTGATGAAGCATGGTCATTAGGGTAGAGTCCTTCATAACTGAATATCCATGTCCTTAGAAGATGAGCTGAAAACACACACACACACACACACACACACACACACACATGCTGTCCCTTGCCACCTGGTGCCCTGTGTTACCTTGGGACTCTGCCAGCAAAAAGCTATCACTAGATGTGGTCCTTGGCTTTACATGAGGAACTATGATCCAAAATAAATCTGTTTTCTTTATAACTCACCAACAATGTGGTATTGTGCTAATAACAACAGAAAATAGAATAAACAGATGCCCTCTTTGATGCTTATTCAGTGGAATAGGAAGTCAGAGCCAGACACCATGGACAAGACCCCACGTCACCCAGCTCCAAAGGCACCATCGGTCCTGTGTCCTGGACTTGTGTAATGCTACATCTTGATGCAGGAAGCTTCAGTTCTTAGATGCAGGGGATTCTGTCCTTGTGGCTTTTGTTTTTGTTCTGGTTCCCCAGCCTTCTTCTGACTGGAAACTGTCACTCTGAGCCAAGATAAGGAATGAAAAAGAAAAGGAGAAAAAAATCTCTGCTAGGTCTTTTCTCCTACCTGGTGATGTCTTCATAAGAAATTCCCCTAGTGGGTAGTTCTTGTCAACACATCCTTGATTTACCTGGTGGACTAGGGCCAGACTCTGTCCTTTAATGAGTTACTGTAGCAAGTTTCAGAAAGAATGTCAGTTCCTTCTCATCATCACCAGCCTTTCTTCTTTCATCACTAGTCAAGTGTCCACAGAGATGAAAATACATATTTTATTTCCAAATTCCAGCTGTTTGGGGGACATGTGTGCCAAATTTAACAATATAATGGCAAAGGAGATAAAAATGAAGGCAGTATTATCTAGTTTTAAAATTTGCCTCACACCTGCCAGAATATACAGACCTTCCATATCTTAGTTTCTATTTTTGGAAGAAAAAATGAGAGTGGTCTTAGTGGTGGATGAGATAAACTATTTTTTTCCATAATTTTATTGAAGAACAAATAGTAATGAGACAGCTTCAAATCAAACTAGTAGAACTGATTCAGTAATTAATACATTGCATACTGTTTTCTTAGTGGTTATTTGTTGTACAAGGTGCAGACATGATATTCTATTTACAAACACTATTAGAGCAGATGCCTCTATTGAATTAAGAGAATGTAGTTGTATATCTATCATTTCTTAAAGCTAAATTATAATACAATTTCAATAATTAATACTTTTTACATTGTTATGTTCCTAGTGGTTATCCATAGTATAAGAAGCAGACAGGATATACTATCCAAACATTATTAGTGCAAATTTTTCTTCTCATAGAATTACACAAAAGTAGCTGCATATTTATCCTAACTGTTCTGTATATACAAATACAGAATGGTCCTTCCTTTGTATCCCCTTTTTTTTATTTAGTCCTGTCACAAGATGGGTATTCTATTGTCATTCAATTACTATAGGTGCTAGAATTCAGCGAAACACTCCAACACAGTCCAGCATTTCACAATAGTAGTGGGTTATCTGAAGAAACTGTTGACTAGAGCCATTTACAGCTCAGCATATTATTATGGTTTTATTTTATATACCTAGTTTTTATACTTTTCTGTTGGATGGTTAAGACCAAGATAAAGCAAGACCTATATTAAAAAAATGTAACTTTTGTATCTGAAGAGATCAGTCAAGTCTCCTCAGGGTTTATCCTGTAACCCTGTACCTCACTCTGTAGATCCTTTGTCAGTGTCAGCCATGTGGATGAGTCATGGCCATTGCTTGATCAGTTTGCTCTCTGTGAAAGACTGAGAGAACACTTTCTCTCCATGTGACTCTCCCTAAGCACACTATACATCATGGATCACATTCCTTTGTGGCTCCATAATCTCCTTGATCAGAAAATTTGGGGCACAACTGAGTTCCATGATGTTATAGTACAGGTTCTCCTATGTCCTGAGTTTTCACTGACCTTGAAAGGCCAGGGCCAAAAAGTTTGGCTGACCTTGCAGCCCTTCCATTTCTCTAATATTTGATTTGCAAACTTAGGTTATTAACCATCCAGAAGAGAGCTGATTATTACCCTGCAACATATGCAGTTCAATTTACCCTATCTGTTTAAATATCAAACATCTTAGGCATAACATGGAACAGGTATTTTCTATCAAGTATTGATGTATCAAATTTTAAGTTCTTACAGAATATGAGGGAAAAATAATACTATACACATATTATTACATAGAAATTTAGAAATCTAACCATACACATCCTTGTAGCATTTTTTTTCCTTGTGGAGGTAACCTGTTGAATGGCTCCCATTTTAATATTTTTAGAGAATATGAAAAGAACAACAGGATCCTTTTTTTTTTAATTTATGTATTTGGTACAGGGTCTCACTACACAGCTCTGACCCATAGTGATCCTCTTGTTTTTAGCCTCCCCTGTGCTGGGATTACAGGCATGTGCCACCATGCCCTGACTTGTTCAAAGGCTCAGTGTGCTCTAGGGGCAGGGCTGGCATGGCAGGTGGGACCGGGAATTGAACCCTGGTCCCTGAGCTTGTCAAGTCAGATGCTTAGTCTGCTGAGCTATCTTGCCGGCCCTTGGATCCTTGGAAAGGACAGGATATTTTTTCCCTCACAATGAAATTGTGGTCAGAATATAATAAAATAGAGATTTAGCAAGAGAAAGTGTTTCACACTATAAAAAATATGAAGTTTGTCAAAAAAGACATACAAATTGAATTCCACAAAAGCCTAAGGAGAAAAAAAAAAAAAAAACTGGTATCATCAATTAAGAAGAATATGACCTATACAAGACTTGGATCCTGCAATGAAGACAGGGACCATAATCCCTATCCTGAATAGAATGCACAGCAAGTGGTAAAAGTAAGATTTGTACATCTGTACTTTTGTGTGCCTGAGAACATTAAACAAAAGCAAAATGTCATTATTATAGCTATTACTGGTAGTAGAGATATGATTACTGTTTTTGCTATTTACTTGGCAGTGAATGTCATTGACAGGTAGAGCTGGTAAGGTGAGGCATTGCAGAGAAAGAAGAGAACTGGAGAGATTTCTGTCAACTTTATTGGCTGGTGGAAAACCCTCCACATAACAAAATTGTTTTTGGAAATTGACACTGATTCAATCACTGGTCCTGGGATAATTCTGATAGTGCAAGACCGAATAAGAAATGCCTTCTAGGGCTTGCCAGACAGCTCAGCAGATTAAAGAGTCCTTTTAGGCAGATGCAGGGAACGGGGTTCAATCCCTGGTGTGCTTTTTGGGCCCTGCCCTCAGGGCATGCTGAGACAGCAACTGAGACTGAGTGTGGTGATGCACACCTATAATCCCAGTGCTTGGGAGGCTGAGAACAGGAGGATCACTAGACGTCTGATCTGTGTAGTAAGACCCTGTAGACCCTGTACTGAATACACATAAAGAAAGAAAGAAAGAAAGAAGAGAAGAGAAGAAAAGAAGAAAAGAAAAGAAAAGAACAGAACAGAACAGAACAGAACAGAAAAGAAAAGAAAAGAAAAGAAAAGAAAAGAAAAGAAAAGAAAAGAAAAGAAAAGAAAAGAAATACCATCTGCCTTCAGAAAGCTTACCTTGGCTTTGTTACGAGAATGGTCTCAGATATGAAATTAGGAAGTTCGACTGATGTATGGAGAGCCACTGAGGTTGTTAGAGTAGAGAGGCCTGAGTTGCATTTTGGGTCCTCCTAAGTCAGATTCCAACTACATTACTATCAGGAAATATTATATGTTAGCAGATGATTGAAGTCCTCAATCCTCAGGCTTCAAGGCCTAAGAATTTTGTATTTTTCTAAGTAGAACTTTTTTTTTTTTTTTAACTTACCAACCTTCTTTGCCATGGCTATTAAAAAGCCTAAGCCAAATTTATCAGATTTACAGTAATTCAAAGTATTTTCATATGAATCTTACCTTCAGCCCTGGTTGATTTTTTTTCATATTTCCTTTATTTCTAATCTTGTTTTGCTTTTTGTAAGATCTTCTTATATGATATGTAATTTAGAAATTAAGTCTATTCTGTAATAAGTAAAACTATAACTGAATAGATACATTTTTTATTTCTTAATTAATGAAATTTTGGTGAAGATTATTTGAAGTGTTACAGGGGAAATTTGCATAGATGAAGTATATTGGAAAAGTAATGTTACAGATGTTACTTTCTGGCACTACTGCTGTCTCCCAAATTTAAAATTCAGTTAAAATCATATGTGACATAATACTTGAATATAATATAAATATATTGATAATTGAATATTTTTGCATTTAGAGTTGGTTTAGATTTTATTTTCAAAAGAATTTAAGAAAAGACGAAGGCTTAAAGATATCTGTTTCTAGTGTTTTTTGAAATTCTATTTAAGTTTATATGCTTGATCTTAGCCAAAAGGCCAAGAAGCGATTCTATTTAAGTTTAAATAAAAGAGCTAGAATTTATAGTGCATCAGAACATTAAAAGATAAAATGTTATCTTGATTTCAAAATCATACATCTGAAAATGAATTTGAAATGGAATAAATTCTGTTCTGTTACTAAAAGGTATTTGTAATGCTTGGATTGCTAAACCAGAAGAAAAAAAGATACAGAAAAATCTATATGCATACCTATATTCAATCTACCTTATTTTAAAGTTGTATTTTTAAACACTGGAAAGCAAAATCATCTATAAATATCTGAAAACATTAGGGACATTCTCTTCAAGTAAAAAGGTTCTTCTTCAGGGTTTACTTTTAGGGCCAATTTTCAAGACCCAGGACTAAATCAGTTCCTTGTTTATGTGTGCAACCTTAACTTTTTCCTTCCTCTTTTTCACTTTAATTGACTAGATGATCAAAGTTCATCCAAAGGCTAATGTGCCCACGGGGAAAAAAAAAGCAAATGGTAGAAAAGAATTCTGAAAAGGACATCTAAGATGTTCTAATAAAGGTCATCTTACTCAAACTACAAGGTTCCTTTCAGATCATTTTATAAGAAGTAGTAGAAGGAGTTCATGGCAGAGCTATACCCAGGCTTGATGAAGCAGCAATTGCTCTCTATTATCTAACTTGAAATACAGACGAAAACACATAATACCCTCCAACTGACTTTGTGATTGAAATGTAGGCCTGATCTTAAATCTGACAAACCAGTAAATAAATATTCCTGCTAACAATCCAGCTTAGAAAGTAAATGATAAGTAAGTATGGCTAATGATGGTAGTGAACTCATGGTACTCCCTGGGGGTCACTGTATTCTTCCCATATTCAATAATCTCCTTAAGCTTGTTCAGAGTGTTACCTTAGAATTATTTTCCTGTCCTTTCAAGTTCAAATTATTTCTCTGCTTAGAACATCAGAATATTTCCTTGTTTCAAGGGTTCAAAGTCATCTTCTCATCCCTGTGATGTAATCAAAGGTTTTAAAGGATGAATGTTTCTTGCACATTGTGGGGTAAATTATCAAGGTCTACAGATTTGAAGATATGCAAAGTAGTCAAGGACAACCTTACTTTCTCCTCTTTTGTCTTGAAACACAGTTCTCTGATCTGATGTTTTATCTAATCCTTTTGTGTCCTACTATCATTCTATTGTATCAGAAAAAAAAATGGAAATTGAGTATAAAATTTCAGAAGTGGAAAAACTATTACATCAAGCCTGGACAAAGAAACAAAAGAGAAATTTAATCTTTCCTGCTCTGTGTGAGAAAAATACATTGTACCATATCAAAGATAATACTATTAAACATTTGTATTATGTACTAGCTGTCCTTGTTCTGAGTTCATGCTTGTATAGAATAGACTCTTTATAATAATTGGCTTTCTATGTAGATTGATCTACAGATTAAGAATACATTTCCTAGAAGATCCAGGTCATTCACCATAAGTTAACAAATGAGCATCTTGTTTTACACATCAGAGCTTGTCATCAGGCATTATTTGGAGGGAGAGAGACAGATGGAGGCAGAGATGCAGAGGCAGACAGATATAGAGACTTCTTACCATGCTGCTAAATCTGGTTCTTGAAGTATGGCTCCTCGAGATCACACTAGGGTCCCCTCTGAGGCCTCTTTGGACACTCATAACTATTCTCCATGGACAATTTTGACTCTCTCTTATTGCTAGTTGTCTATGAACACCTGTTCTGTGAACACAGTCTACCTCTTCATTTGCAAGGCCAGACACAAGCACAGCTACATGTCATAAGGCAGTTATTACCCACAATAGATCTCTTCTTCCTAAGAGCAAAAGCGGGAAGCTTTCCACCTGTTAACACCTGTGAATCTTCTGACATGCTCCATGAACAAAGACTGCTATTTCTTCTTCAGGCGCATGACATGAAAATCCGTCTTTTTTCAGCCATACAGCAAAATATGCAGCTGTTCAGAAAGCTCCAGGAATAAAAAAGATTACAATAGACTTCTTTTAAGGATTCTTCAAATGATGGTGTCTAAGTTAAGAGTCTGATACATGTCCAAAGGACTGAATTTGAGCCATTATAACAACTAGAAAAAAAAAAAGAGATTGAAAATACCTAAAATCTCTCATCAATTTTTAAAGATGGTTGTAAAATACAATTATTGAAAAACACTACTTGGAACTACATCATGATTAAGGAAGTCTCTGGAAATAAAGATGCTTAGCAGTTTTGAATTGCTGTCTAAAAAATCTGTTTAATGGATTTAAAAATTATTTTGTACTTGTATTTTAAAAGCATACATCTCTGCTCTGGTTGACAACATAATACTAGGCTCTGGGCAGTCAAAATCTGAAGTGACTAAGTCAGTGTTTCTTTAATAAGAGCAAATTAGGCCTGCCACTCCAAATCACTGCTATCTCCTCCAGCAAGATTATATCAGCATTCACACTGTCAGTGTGAATGTCTTCTCAAACTTCTAAATGGCCAGTTTAGAACCAGTAGAGGATAAAACAAGACAGGATTCCCATCAATCTGGTTTTTGGCCAGCCTTTAAAGAATGGAGAATATTTTAAATCTCAAGTGTTTATCCCTTGGATACATTTAAGAAGACAACAAGAGTCTAGTTCCTCTCTGTCCATAATGCAGCTCAAAATAGCCAAGTCCCTGCCCTTGTTGACCTCTTAAGGTGAGTCATTGTTATGTTTCTTACCTATTGCTGCTTTTTATCCCTTTGACCCCTTGCTATCTGACTTTGACTCTGCTTCCTGCCCTTCAGATTTTTGTTTGTACTAGATCTCTGTTTCTTTAGACTCTGGGCTGTCCTAACAGACTTGATTTGGGTTATGTTGCTGGCTGGCTATAGGCTGAGCTACCCTAATTCTTGCTTTTCAGGGGCCAGGGAGACGGCTCAGTGGAATAAGTGCTTTGCTGGCAAGCGCAAGGGCCTGAGTTCAATCCCTGGTTCCACCAAAAAAAAAAAAAAAAAAAAAAAAAGGAAATAGGAAAAGCCAACTTTCAGCATTTTATTCAGCTGAAAGGGGCAGTAGGGAATATCCACAGTTGGAAAAGTCAGAAGAAAGGAAGAGACAGAGAGAGCGTGAGTGAAGCAATCAAGGGAATTGCGGAAGAAATGCATTTGCTGTTCCTTATTGGCCATCCTGAACACCAAAGTAAATTCTTAATTAGGTGTTTACTTCCCTGCCAAGAATTTTATCTCAGTCCTCAGATTTTGCTGCCACCTGGTGCTAAAATGTTCCAGAAAGTGATGACTAAATAGTTTGACAAACCGCAGAAAGTATAACCTAGATTCAGAGACAACATGATGTAGGATGCTAGATATTTAACATAGGAAGTAAAAGAGAAAATATAGAAAAATAAAGACAAATGGCTTATATAATAATAATAAATATGGTATACCCATAATACATTTATAAGGCATAATACTGAAAACTCTAGTGCTACATTTATAAGGCATAATACTGAAAACTCTAGTGCTGGCAAGATAGCTCATCTCTCCTAGCCTTTAGGACTTCACAGCTAAGGATGAGACGTCATAGAGCAGAAGCCAGTCATCTTTGTGTGCTTGGCCCAAATTACTCATCCTGAGAATGATGCAGTCACTATACAAGAAAATGTTACTTTTTCCCACACCATTTTTAGAGTAATGAATTATAGAACGAAGCATGAAAATGAATCCTAGTTAATGTCTTCCTCACAAATTTCAGCAAGTCTACCATGGTGCAATTCCAACACCCCTCTCCAATCTCCATATATAAGGCATAATGTTGAAAATTGAAGTATCCTCCATAAGCAGAGTTGAGTTAGCCATCATTTCTGCTTCTGAGTGACTTATTTCTAGCATCCCAGAAGTCCCTCCATTAATCTCAATTTTCTTTTCTTTTAGTAGATCTGGAACTTCATTGTAAGTAGTTCTGTCTTACTAATTTCTGGCTCCTTTCTCAGATTGTTTATCCTTAGCTTATTTTATCATCAAACTCTGGGGTTCACATCTTCTCTGGACAAATGGCACTTGGATTTTCACTTCATCTAAAGACAGCCCAACTGTTACGTCTTATGCTTAGGTGCTCCTTCAAAGCCTCAGCCCCATCTCCCTTGTAGGCAGAGCATCTGAAAGGTGATTGGGTCTCAGGGGCATGTTAGGGAGGTCTGGTTGAAAGGGGTGTGCTGCTGGGAGTGCTGTTGTAGGTAGTTAAATTAGATTGAAATATTATAGACAATCAGACAGGGCCAGGCCCTTAAGGAAACAACATGGAAGACAATGTGATTTTGCAACTTTGGAAGAGACAGACACTCCTGTTGTGGGCCAGACCTCAAGCCAAAAAAAATAAACAGATGCAGCCACATACTTCCCTAGGCATGAACATTGGGGATTGATATTTTATATAGGTATCAATCACTTTGAAAGAGCCAAAAAGAGTCACTGACCCAATCCCAAGGAAGAGCCCTTATTCCTTATTCATTCCTGCTTGAGCTTCCTTATTTGGTCCTGGATTTAATAAATTTTACCTGAGCAATGATGCTTATAATCCTACTGGTTGACCATAGTTTTGTCCCACCTCATGCCCACCTAAATGAGTTCCAATATTTTCCACCTTTTATCCACTTCACCACATGGTTTTACTTTATAAAAATCCCTGGAAGAGACAGATTACGGGGCAACTCACTAGCATTCTCCTCCTGTCCCTCTCTCAGACGGGAGCTTTCTTTCCCCCCAATAAATGTATTCTGTTCTTAACTTCTATTGTTCCTAAAATTCATTCTTTGGTTTTAGAGAACATGAACTCTGCTCAGTTATCTTTCAAGTTGGAAGTTTCATTCCCCTGAGTCAGTGTGACCAGGAAGGATGCATCTCCCTTCTCTGGCTGGTTCCTGGCTACCATGACATGAGGCCTTTCCTCCTCTGTGTCTCTCTGCCATGAAGTTCCTGCCCTAGAACCAGCCAACCATAGACTGTAAACACGAGCCAAGGTAAACCTGCCCTCTTTTAAGTCATGGGTGTCTGATATTTGTCCCAGCAATGAGGAAAGTGGCTAGGTCACCAAACTGCCCATAGGGATATGACCTCAATTTCTGGTTCTAACAATTATAACATGGATAACCCAATCTAACTATTTTCTAGATTATTGAGCCTTAATACCAAGATAACAACAACATCTAAGATTTACCAAGGTGCTGGTATATGCCAAACATTGTTCTAACTTGTTTGTATCCCTCTTTCAAGATTTTTAAATACAGTAGCCTCTTTCCCATTTTAAGGAGGAAAATGGGAGGAAAGCAAAGAACAGAAAAACTAGGCACCATGCTAAGGCACAGCAGCTTGTTAGTAGTAGAGTGGAATTCAGATGGCAGTGTTCTACCCCTAGAGCCCATGTTTTTAATCCTATAGCCCAAGTACAGAGCACTAAATATCTAACTTTCTTTAAAATTTGAAACAGGTTCTCACTAAGTTGCCCAGCCTGGAATTGAACTCCCTTGTCTCAATATCCTAGAGTGCTAGGATTATAGGCCCAGCATGACACTAGTGTTTTAAAAGGCTGTTTCAGAGTAATGTGAAGATCTTATGTCTCTCTTGCTTTTCTCTGACTCACAGCTTCCCGCTTCTACACATAAGGGCACAAATGTCTCACAGAAATAAGAACTGCTTCTGGGTTTAGAACATCCAGTTTAATTCTGTATGAGAAAAACTAACATTTCTTAGAGAAACCACAAAGTCTGTATATGCACAGTTGAAGCTGCTAAATTTCTCCAGGACAATTTATGTCACAGGGTAGACATGTTTTAGGTTGAAACATTCACCTTTAGGTTATATCACACATCTTCCCAAAGGTACCAGGTGAAATCTTGTTTTATATTTGTGTAACTAAGGGCCAATTCATGGATTTATCACCCTGACACAAAGAAAGATCTGTTTCAAGGTGTCTTCTTATAGGGCAGAAGCTCCTTGCTGCTCTTTACTAACAGTGCTTTGCATTGTTTTATTCACTAATGTCACCGGGGTGTAGCAGGCATCCTGGGAGCAGCCACATCTCTCTTACTGAGACTTCACCCAACACTAGCATTTCCCCAGTGTAAAACTCTGGTTCCTCTTATATGATAAACTGAACGTATAAGTAAAGAGCACAAACAAAACATAACTAATAGCAAGTAGTGTGATAGACCTTTCTCAAATGGGAAGGGGATTACAGAATGAAGGGAGGGTAGGAAGAAGAAGAAGAGGGAGCAAAAATGAAACTGAAATGTGTTATGTGGGGGCTGGGGAGATAGCTCATCAGTCTGAGCATCTACCTGGCAATGCAATGGTCCAGGTTCGATTCCCAGAATCCCAGGTTGGAGTTTCGTTCCCACTCACAGAGCTTCTAAACACTTTAAATTTATTTAAAACCCTACATGAAAAAGAATAAATATAATGCATGTAAAAGAATAAAAAATAGAGGTCAGTGAGGATTCAGGACATAAGCAAACCTGTACTGTAACATTCTGTAACTCAGTGGTGTCCCAAATCTTCTGATCAAGGAGATTATGGGGCTGTAGAGGAAAGTGATTGATGATGTAGAGTGTGCCTAAGGATAGTCACATGGAGAGAAAATATTTTTTCAGGCTTTCACAGAAAGCAAATTGGTCAAGCAATGGCCATGACTCATACACATGACTGACACTGACAAACGATCTACAAATGCCATACAGGGTTTCAGAATAAATCCTGAAGGGATCTGACTGATCTTGTCGCATACAGAAGTTACACTTTCTGTTATATAGGTCTTGCTTTATCTTGGTCTTAACCTCCAGCAGAAAAATATGAAAATGAGGTATAAAAAGTAAAGCCATATTAATATGCTGAGCTGTAAAAGGCTCAAGTCAACAACTTCTGATGTTGCCAGTCCTACGGATAACCCACTACTATTATGGACTACTGGACTATATTGGATTATTTTGCTGAATTAACACACCTACAATATTTAAATGGCAAGGGAATACCCTTGACAAAACTAAACAAAAAGAGGGGATACAAATGAAGGGCCATTTTGTATCTGTATATACAAAATAATTAGGACAGATATACAGCTACTTTTTCTTAATTTAATAAGAAGAAAGATTTGTACTAGTAGTGTTTGAACAGGATATCATGTCTGCATTTTATACTATGAATAATTACTACAAAGACAACAATATGCAATGTATTAATTATTGTAACTGTCCTACTAACCTGTTTTGAAACAGTCACATTGCTATATGTTTCTGAATAAAATGAATAAAAAATGGGCCAGTGACATAGCTCAGTGGACTAAAGAGCCTGCTTAAGCAAGCTTAGGCAAGCTCAGGGACCGTACTTTGATCCCCAGCACTCCATGTAGTACCAGCCCCATTCCCAGAGCTGGCTGCGCTGGCCAGAATCCAGGCATAGTGGCACACTCCTGTAATCCCAGTGCTGGTAGGGTGAAAGCAGGAGGATCACCATGAGTTCGAGCTGCATAGTGAGACCTTGCAATAATTCTAAATGCATTGAGAAAGAAGAAAAAGAAAAAATAGTAACAATTCACAAAACCTAAGTGTCTGGTATGTGCTACGTCGACCTGGTCCAGTTGGGAACAGGGCCCTCAGTATTTCCTTTCATCTGTGAGTTGGGGTCAGAATTGACCCCAAAGAGGAATTTGTGGAGGTATAGAAGATAGAAGTGGAACCCCAGCTCCTAAACCCTGGAAGTTTTCACAGCCAAATGTGTGATAGAACCAGGGGCTCCCAGTGAACATTAGCTTGCCCATGCTTTCCTGCAGTAGCACTTCTTTCAGTTTGCTTACCTGCTGCAGCTCCAGAGGTGATTTCTTTGCTGAAGCAAAATAACTAGCCTTCTGGCAGCTATTGATGTGGGAAATCCACCTCCCATATCTAAACCAAAGGAGTTATCTAAATTCCTTGACCTAAGATCCAAAATTCTTGGATTATGAGTGAATCATAGCTCAGACCTTTTTTTGAATTTTGGAGCACAACTATGTCTTTCTCTCCTAATAACTATTCTTCTTTTGAGAAATAACTTCTGGCTTGCCCCTGAGCCTACCATAGGTAATCTGACTACAGGATGGTATGTTATAGGCAACATTAGCTGCCCATCACAAAAATAGGAGCATTTCTTCATCCAGTGGGAGGGATAGGTATGCAGCCAAGTTCAAGTAGGTCCTGGAGACACAAATAAATTGCAGCAGGGAGTGGCTCCAATTACCACTAGCCCTGCTCTTGTATTATATATTTCCTCTCCTTTATCAGTCTGCATTTATTTCCTTACAAAGTTCTGTGTGACCAGTGGAATGAGGAAGAAAAAAAGTGAGAATTTGTTTACAGATAGGTCTTCCAAAAGTGCTGATAGAAGCTGAAATTACATACATACCACCCTTGTGCTACATGCAGGTGTGGCCATGAAAGATGGTGTTTAAAAAAGAGATTCCATAGGGCTGGCTAACTAGCTCAGGGCTGGTCAACTGCAAGCAGGAGCAGGGACTGGGGTTTCAATCCCTGGGCCTGCCATGCTGGCCCCATCCTCAGGGCATGCTGAGATGGCAATTGAGACTGGGCTTGCTGGCAACCCCTGTAATCCCAGCTCTTGGAAAACTGTAAACAGGTGCATCAGTACGAGTCCAGTCTAGTAGTGTGACCCTGAACACCCTGTAGGCCCTTCCCTAAAATACATATATATAAAAAGATTCCCGATGGGTAGTACACTTGGGTAGTTAATATGCCTGTGAAGAGAGATGGTCAGAGCTATCTCTAACATTTCTAACAATCAAACATTTCCTGAGCAGTGACTAATGTTCTGGTTGATTAATGATGAATTTAGAGGAAAGATGATTGGAAAGTCAGAGGTAACAAGACCTAGAAGTAGAAGGAGAGAGCTCTCCAAGTGAGCCCAGAATGCAATTTTGGTTTCTCAGTGAATGGTTTCATAAAAGGACACAACGAGGAGAGAAGATCTCAATAATGAGGTAGACAAGATGACTTCTCTTGTGGATATTGGTCAGATGCTTCACCCAATCACTCCTGTTCTTCCTAGTATAGCCATAAATAAAGTGGCCACAGCCAGAATTAGATGCTACCCTGCACCATGGACTTTCTATTAACAAAGCCAGTTGGTTACTTTAATGGTTGAATCTCCAAGTGTCAACAGCAAAGACCAATGCCACCTGGAGATGGGCACCATTCTTCAGGCCATAGACTCTAATTATATTGAAACTTTCTCACCTGGGAGGGGAGATGTTCATTTTTTTACATAATTACTTACTCATTATGATGTTATGGTGTACCAAACAGCTTAATTTCTGGATCAAAGAACTCATTTTACAGAGAATTAACACAGCTGCTTATGAAGTAGCTGACCCAATACAGTTTTTTTTGACCTGATACAATTTTGTAATAGCCTTTGAAGACTCAATTTAGCAGCAGATGAGTGGCAAAACTCATTAGTTGAATCACATTATGCAGAAATATGGTCTTGTTCTGGCTTTTATTTGGATATTAAATGAAGTTATAGAAATGTGTATGGGCACCAGGTTACTTGCATTATAGGCTAGGTAGCCCAACAGTAGGTCAGGCTATGTCAACATGCATAAACTGAGAACTCCTTGAAATTCTACTTTTTTTGCAGGATTTTGAGATATACTTAGCCATGAAAGAAACTTCTGCTAAATTTAGAAGTTAGTGTTACTTTTTAAAGGCTGCTGTGGTCAGGTGTGGTGACAGAGAGATGCAGAAGTGTCCAGCAGGCTCATCCTGACATTTCTCTCACTCTTGTTAGCATTTAGTAAGTCAATACTTTACTTTAAAACATCCCCTTTGATTCCATGTCCCATTCTATGCCATCCTCTCTCCTTTAGGCTAGATGTATCTATTTGTCCTAGATCTGCTGTTTTCCCTTGGCCATCTCCTACCCTCTTCAACATTTCTCACCATTCTCCCTATACTGCCTTCTTTCAAACTTTGTATTACTGTGATGCATTGGTGGTTCTCAAGAATATGTACACATTACCCCAATATTTCCCATTCATTTATCTAATACTTCCACCTGGCTGGCAGATGAGCAAAGTGCAGCATACCCACAACTAAACTCATCCTATCCCCTCCTAAACACTTTAAATCCTTTGTATGTCTTTGAATAATATCATACTCCTCCTTGGTGTCTAAATCAGACACAGGATCTTTCCACTTATCTCCCAGCCTCTTTTATTACTTTGATTTCCTTTATCGCTTTCCTGAAAGAAACAGTCATTCTTCCTGACATTGTGAGGTTTGGAATTATATAACACACACAGTACACACCATATCAATATTTTGGTGTAGCTGAGAATCGGGGAAATAAATGTAGTCTATGGGAGACGTAGCAACTGATCACGGGCTGAGATGAACAAAAGAAAAAAGTCCTTGCATAAAGTAGACATTTTCAGTATTTGAGGCCTGATGGCAGTGCTATCCATTCCACAAACACTTTTCCCATGCATTAGGAACTGTGCCTTCAGGAGAAACATCCTAAACAATGATTTGCTGTGTTCTCCTGAGCCCAGCACTGTGCGACAAGAAGGAAACATAAAGAAAAAAGATTCATGGCTCGTTTGCCCAGGGGACACAGAAAACTCTTCAGTCTCTCCTCTGGTTGAATGATGGCTCAAATGGCCCCACCTGATACTGAGCCCCCTCCCCCCCCTCATAGACAGTGTTGCAGTGAAGTTCCTTCCAAGGCCTATTATTTTCTGAGAATAAATTAAGTCAAGAGGAAGAAAAAAGTCCCTATTTCAAAGTCAATCTAGAGACATACGTAGACCACTGTCTAGATGCATGGATTCTTTTCCGATGACACATAGGACCCACCTCCTTGAAACCTGAATTAGATTGCAAGCAATCTCAGTAATGAATTCAGCCCTGTACTCAGCTCATTCCCAGAACCTCTGGCTTAATTATGAGAAGAAAACCTATTTATTCTGGGACATCACTGCTTTGGGATAAATTCCTGGAAACCATCTGAAAAGCAAAGTTAAGATCTTTCTTAGAGTCTCTTCTCTGGAGTTCTGAGAAAGAAGGGTTTCATGTTTGGTCTGTCAAGTTGCTTTCAAATTTCAACCCATGAATTTGCCCCTTGTTTAATTTTCTTTGAATATAATTCTCCCTGTCCTTACAGAGGCCTAGGTCTCCTTTGGGAGACAAGTCAAACTTTTGTGGTCTTCAGATAGCATCTTTCCCTGAGCATATTCTTTATGTTATTAGTAGCAAAGTAAAATGATAGCATTTATATAGCACTGTACACTTACAAAACTTTTTTCACATAGTTTAATTCACTTAGTCCTAATAACAACTCAGAGAGGCAGAGCTATGAGGAGCCATAGGCTCAGAGAAAAGTAATTCATCCAAGATCATGCAGCTTTTAGATGACAGGCTGTAGTTGCTGATAGGTTGTGTCAACTTGAGAAGTTAAAAGCTTAACTAAATCTACTTGCCAATTCCATACTCTAGGGTTTATAGGAGCCACCCTAGGGTGACTTATCACTTAAAGGATATAAAAGAAAATTGAAGAGGATGGAGTGTTCCATTTCCTCAGAGGAGTCCCAGTATTTGCAGGCAATTTACACATTGTCTCTTGGCTTCTAGTGCAGACTCTTCACCATCCACCTTGGATTCTTCAGCCTTCTGGTGTAGACTCATTAGCCTTCTGTCTCAGATCCATCAGCCTCCTGATACAGACTTGCACAAAACCCTGCAGTGAGTTCCAGACCTTAGAGCAAATCCTCTGTCTCTAGTGTGCAGACACCTTCTGACATTTTACTCATCCAACTCTGGCTGACATTGTAAGCCAATCCTGTAATTACTTATACATTTTACATCTTGTGTTATATCTGTTCTTCTAGTAAAACCCTGACTGATACACAGGTCTCATAAAGGATCTAGAGGTTTTAACTGCTACTCTTTTTACCTTTTCTCCTTGTATCTATCCCTTAGCTAAAGTAATTCCTAATCTATTTCAAAATTGAATAACACCATGTTGATACTGGGAACAAAAGAGCACTGGTGTCTCTCCTGGTGACTAGGGTAGCTGTGGAAACCCATGAAGATCCCATAGACCAAAGCCCCATAGTGTCTTTCCAATAGCAAGAAATGCAGAAGTTCTCTTGAACTTAATACTGGCTACTCATTGAAAACATCTGGGGATGTTTTCAAATACTAAATCCTAGGTCATACTCCTGGTTAGTTGGTCCAAGGAAGAGCTTGGTTACTTAAATAGTTCTAAAGCTCCTCAGGTGATGCAAATATTCATTCAAGCTTAGGAAATGTTGCCTGAGAGCTTCTATCATGTACTTTATAACATGCAGTCACTAAATAAAATCTAGAAAATGCAAATTAATCTTTGAAGATTAATAATTATTCCACAGAAAAAAACTGTTAATAATTCAGTGTATATTTTCCAGATTTTTTCTACAAGATATCCATAAAATCATACTCTTCAACAAAAAATTAAATATATACTCCCATCTTTGTAATTTTTTCCACACCAGTAAATTCAAATTAGTATCATTTCCAAAGACGTTATAGCCTTCCGTAGCTGTACTTCACTTAGTTTTTAATATCAAGTGTTTTCTTTTTATTTTCACATTCATTCACTTTTAGAGAAGATATTTGATATCCTGAAACTTAATAGGTGTGATCAGAGTTTGTTAATCCTCTTGGTTCCAGAGCCAACTCCAATTTACCGAGAAAACTACACATAGTAAAATAGTACACCTTTTGGGAAAAGGCTTAATTTTTTTCAAAGTTGATTAACAGGACATTTCAATAGTTAATACATTTTACATTGTTATCTTTTTAGTGGTTATCCATAGCATAAAAGGCAGACAAGATATCCTGCCCAAACACTATTACTATAAATCTTTCTTCTCACAGAATTAATTGAAAGTAGCTGTATATCAATTCTAACTATTCTGTATATACAAATAACAAAATGGTTCTTCCTTTGTATCCACTTTTTTGTTTAGTCCTGTCAGAGATGGGTATTCTATTGCCATTTAAATATTATAGGGCTTGAATTCAGCAAAATACTCCAACACAATCCAGCAGTCTACAGTAATAGTGGGTTATCCACAGAATTTGCTGACTTAAGCCTTTTACAACTCAGCATATTAGTATGACTTTACACAATATACCTCGTTTTTATACTCTTCTGCTTGATGGTTAAGACCAAGATAAAGCAACACTTACATAACAAGAAATGTAACGTTTGTATCTCATAAGCTCAGTCAAGTCCCCTCAGGATTTATCGTGTAACCCTGTACTGCAGTCTGTAGATACTTTGTCAGTGGATGAATCATGACCATTGCTTGACCAATTTGTTGTCTGTAAAAGCATGAGAGAAAGTTTTCTCTCCATGTGACTCTCCTCAGGCACACTCTATATCATTGATCATATTCCTCTGTGGCTCCATAATCTCCTTGATCAGAAAATTTGGGGCATAACTGTGTTACATAATATTACATTATAGGTTCTCCTATGTCCTGAGTCTTCACTGACTTTGAAAGGCTAGGGCCACGGCATGTGAGTGAGACTGCCCTGGTCACTGGATCCTGAAGCAACCAAGAGTGCAGGCCTGGTGTGTGAGTGAGACCACCTGGGGCCACCAGTTCCTGAAATGACCTAGAGCACAGGCCAAGCATGGAACCCTTCAGGAGAACACCTGTCGAAGAGGCTAGAAGCAAGACTTACCCAGCTGATTCAGAAGCAGAACATCTTGCCAGAATGACACAAAGGGTTCACCTGCAAGGCTGAAGCAGGAAGAAGTGGAGCACAGCAGCCAGACCCAAGCCACACTCACCTGGAGGCATCTGAATTTCCTAGATCTGGACCTGGTGCTAAGGTAATAATTTTATGTAAAATGTATACCAAAGGTCAAAAGTCAGTAGCATACAAATTGACAAAGAGAAGGAACAAAAAAAAGTCTCAGGCCCCAAGTCCACCCAGTAAAAAAGACACTAGCATACAGGTATTGGAAATCACACACCTGAAATCTCTGAAATAATAGCATTGGAAGTAAAGAAACAACTGCAGAAAGGTATAGAAGAAATAAGATCAGAAATAATTTCTGAAGTAAAAAAAAGCAGTGATAACTATAATCAAAGAAGTACTACGTGCTTCTAAAGAATACACTGATTAAAAAAAATAGAGTGGAATATAAAAATGATGGAACCCCTGAATAAAAAATATAGGAAAGAAATAGAATGTATGAAACATCCAAAATGATATACAGGAAATTAAAACCTCAATCACAAGCTGGAAAATCTATTTGAGTGAAAGCGAAAATAGACTTTCTAATCTTAAAGACAACATTGCAGCTAGTGAAAAAGTAAGCAAAGATCTCTTAAAAACAACTAGGATACAGGAAAAGATAATTCAATACCTGCAAGATGATGCAAAGATGAACAATGTGAGACTAATAGGCATCAATGAGAAGGAAGGAATCAATATAAATGATATAAAAAGTATATGGGCAGATGTAATAGCAGAAAACTTCCCAAATATAAGGAAACTATCTGACATTCAGGTAACCAAAGCATATAGAACTCCAAATAACACCAATCCAATTAAAACTACTCCCAGACATATAATAATCAAGATCCCAGAAATTCAGCACAGTAACAGTATACTAAAAGCTGCTAAAGAAAAGAAACAGATCACATTTAAAGGAAAACCCATCAGAATAATGGCAGACTTCTCTTCACAAAACATCAAATCAAGAAGACCATGGAACAAAGTACTTCAAAGTTTTGCAAGAAAACAAATTCCAACCCAGACTGATATAGCCTGCAAAACTGTCTTTCAAGTATGATGGAGAAGTAAAATACTTCCATGACAAAGAACAATTAAAGAATTTCATGATGATAAAGACAAGCCTACACAGACTACTAACTGATGTTCTAGAGAGGAAGCAAAATGATCACAACCCCATGAACCCACCAAATAGGGCAAACAAACACAGGAGAATAAGAGGTATACAATAACAGTCTTTCAGTTACTCTTTTTTGTACAGTAGCAAAATATTTGCATCAGCACACTCTACAAATGGACTTGTCTTGCACTGTATGGGTCATGATTCCATATAGGTTTGTAGGGTGGATTTCAAGGAAATAGCTGTAGCTCAGTCCCACAAGTCACACCTAGCCACCAGTAAGCGTCATGGTCATTATCCATGTTCACAATACACTGGAACTTTGTGCGATATCCTATCCCCAAACTGTCAGAAGTGATTGTCATTTATTTGTCATTCCAGTATTTATGATTTGTTCTTAGTACTTCTTTACTATCAAGAAAACTTTTTCTTAGTTCAAATGTTTTGAAACATTTACTTTTTAATTAATTAGTATTTAATTTCCTGAATATTGCTTAATCTTAATTTTTGTTTTAAGATTTATAGTATATCTTTGAATTACAGTTTATCTAAAAGACATCATATGATATCTTCTCCTAGTATCCGAAACTTTAAAAAGGATTATTTCCATTTTCTGTTGACTTTATATTACTTCTTCCCTGTCTTTTATACATACACAGACACACACACATATGAAAAAAAGTATGTGTATAAGCTAACATAATATTGGTACTGTTTCATAAAAATCTTCCAATACCTCTTAAATAAGGGTCATGTAATATATTTTATATAGTGTCCTGCATAACTACTGCTTTGAGAACTCTTTCTTGTTCATCCAGAAGCATACTGCAACTTCTCTTGACTTTTGAATTATGCTGTTTGTTATTTCCTGTATGCTACATCTGGAGGTATTAAAATATTTCAAAAAATAAAATATTTCAAGTTTGTATAACTAGAAAATATTTTGCTTTTAATTTTCAAAGGTATGTTTGCTAAGTATAAAATTCAGAAAGGATAGATCTTTCTTTTTCTTCTTGCAGTCCTTTAATTAGTCTAGTTTCTTACATACTTGGTCCTTTTTTTCTTTCTAATGTGGAATAAGATGTTATTTAATTTTGTTCTACCATAGCTAATATTTTTAATGTATATGCTTTAGTCATTTTCTTTATAATGAGTTTTGGACAATTTCATTTTTGTGTATCTTGGTATGATTTTATTTAAAGTTCTTCTGCAAAAGGTTCATTTTTCTTGGAAATGTGGTGTTATAAATTGCACTAAATTTAGAAATTTTAAATCTTTAAATATTTATTGCCTACTCCTTTCTACTTTGAGAATTCTAATTATATGAATATAAAAAAGAAAGTAGCAGTTAATGCTTATAATTTATGTTTTTACTCTAACTTTTTTCCTCTTTTGAATTTCTTATAACTTCTTAGTTATCATTTTCTTTAAACAAAACTTGTAAGTTTATATCTGGTAATCTGTAAAACGAATTTGCACATAGCATCATGTAATACAGCAACCATTGTTGGATTACTATTACTTTGTTTAGTGAACTCTTGTATCATGTGTAGTGCTGTTTTCTTCTATCACTATTTTGTATTCTTTAAAAATAATAATACAAAGTACAAAATTAACAAAATAAACAAATAAATAAAAAACAAATATATATAGAGAACTCAAAAAAAAAAAAAAAAAAAAAAAAAAAAAAAAAAAAAAAAAAAAAAAAAAAAAAAAAAAAAAAAAAAAAAAAAAAAAAAAAAAAAAAAAAAAAAAAAAAAAAAAAAAAAAAAAAAAAAAAAAAAAA
>PVKA01026062.1:0-32181 GCA_004027165.1 Ctenomys sociabilis
TATAGTCTCCCTAGTATAACTCAAAAGAAGAATTGCAAATAGAAATGTATAACACAATTAAAAGGAAAGTGAGAACTTGAGGATTGGACAATGAAGAGAGGGCACTGAGAAACATTACAGGGGTGAGACCATTCATTCATACCCACTAGTGGGTAAGACAATGACCCTGAGAAACATCAGGAGATTTTTGAAACTAGCAGTTAAGTGGTAGGATTCTCACCCTGACTAACTATATATGCTGATACCTGTGAACCAAGCAACTACACTCATTTAACAAAGTGTAATAGAAGGGTCACACTCCAAATGACTGCCATTCTGGTCTTCTAAATATGTACTTCTTGTCATGATAAGAAATATATATTTACTTATTGCTATTACTGTACTGCCCCTTTTTAAAGGGTAGTAAATGAAAAATAAGACAAAAAAATGTTACAAGACAGTCATGCTACAATGCTACTATGCTGTATATGGATGGATTTCTAAATATCTATGTAAATATATGTGTTCATTTCTATTTTTTTCTTCTTCATATTCTGTATGGACTTAGAGTTTAGTATCGCAATACTTGATGGAAAATACATGTTCTATGTTATGCCTAAAAAAAATATATCCCTAGCTAAAAACCCTGAAACACACAGCTAATTGTAGAAAACCGAAGTTGGTGAGAGTAACAAAGCTTTGGAAGAGGCAATTTTGTTACCTTCATATGCTAAAGACAGTCTGTGGTTTAGAAAAGAAAAACTTCTAATCGTAACAAGTGTAAGTTGGCATATTGAGCTTTGAGTCATTAAATAAAGCAGGGCTTGCTGCCATTATCTGCATCACTGTCACAGCCTTGCAACACTGGCTACAGGGCACCAAAGAACAATGCTGCTGGGTCCCAGATGAGGTGGGAAAGTGAGAGGTTAAAGCCCAAATCACAATGAAAAAAATGGCACATTTGATGACCTTTGCCATCAGGGGAGAAATAACACCTGATGGCCACTCGTTGTGATATGGGAAGGGATCCAGAATTCACTCCAGCCTCCTGGGAAATAAAGGTGGCAGGTGGACTGGAGGCCAAGCAGCACAGCTCCTCTCCTATGGAGGTCTGACGTGAACAGGGCAGGGGAGGGTGACTATGGGGACAGACACCTGGATAGATGCCCCTTCCATCGAGCCAGGCAGGGAAGGAAGCTGTATAGAAGGAAATGAGTATTAGGCCCCTATCTGGAACATATGCCACCATCCTAAAAGGAAGAAGGGTGGCAGAGCCTGTCCTACACATAGGCTGAATCGTGTCTCTGCCTGTCTATCATGGTTTGTGTCCTGATGTCAAAACCTCATGTGGTCAGGAGGGGAGAAGCTGTGCAGAAGTGGCTGGATCTTTCCACAGGTGTGTGACACTGGGATTAAGGGTGTGTGAATCCTACGTTAGTCCACTGATTGGTGTGGCCCAGCCCTGTGTGTGGATCATGGGAAAGTCCATGTGGGTGTTACCTACCCGGGGGTGCATGGCCTACCCAGAAGATAAGGGACAGAAGGAGGCCATCTGTCATGGCATGGTGATTTTTTTCTACTTCTGTCCTTTGCTACCTACTGCCCACCATGAACTGTTTGTCCTCTGTGATGCCACTCTGCTTTGGAGGCAGCCAATTATGGACAGAAACCTCTACAAGCTGTAAACCAAAATAAACCTTTCCTCCTTTAATTAACTTTGGGTGCCAGGTATTCTGTGTCAGTAATGAGAAAAGTAAGTAAGATACCAATATTCATATGTTGAATGTTAACCCATGGGACTTCTGATTGTGACTATTTGGGGATAAGGGTGCTAAAAAGGTCATTAAGTTAAAATGAGGTCATTGGGGTGGGTGCTGATCCAGTACATCTAGTATCCTCCTAACAGAGGGAGAGCATTTGGTCAGGGCTGGGTAGAGAGAGGCCAGGTGGAGATGGAGGGAGAAGATGGCTCTCTGCTGGCCTGGGAGAGGCCTGGAGAAAACAAGCCTGTGATACTAGCATCTCGGATTTCTGGCCTGACAACTAGGAGACAATAAACGCCTGTCAGCTAAGCCACCTTGTCTGTAGCACTTTGGTACAGCAGCTCTAGCAAATGAATACAGAATCCTGTGCATCGCTAGTCATGTAATTACAGAACATACTTAGTGTTAAGATTAACATTCTCAATACATAATGCAAACACACTGGTAGGAACACTGCTATGCTCTGCAGACAACTCTTCACATTTGGAATCCACGCTGAGTGAAATAGGGAAGAATTACGCATATAAAGCAAACTGTAAGGAGAGAGGCTAAAAGCAGCTAAACAATTGTAGAGTATTTAATAGGTAGAAGGCTGAATTTAGCTGTGGTTTCCAGTACGGCATCCACAGATGCTTCTTAGCCTGATACAGGAGGGAGCTGGAGGTGAGAAGCACATGTAAGTCGAATGAAAAGAAATTAAATGAGACACAAAGCAATGTCTCCTGATAGTGGGAGTGATCTTTTAAGAATATTTTTTTAAAGTCAGCCTTGCTGTTTTACATGGAGATGTTATGAAATTACTATTTTGGAAGACCTTTTAAAGAACAATCAGCAATACTTCCCCTGGACAGCGTGGCTTACAAGGGCTGTGCTAATTAAAGCCCACAATTCTTTTACGCAAAATTAAATTTCTCCCTGCCAAGGACACATCAAGTTCTGCAGAGTTTTGGTGAGGTGGGCCCTGGGTGTGCAAGAAGATGAGCCTGAACTTCACAGGGGTCCTCTAAACGGAGATCTGTGCTGCCCAGAACTCACCAGTCTAGGCCAGGAACCAAAGTGCAGGGGCTTTTGCTTTGCTTGTTTTTATTTTTTATTCTAACCGTTCCATGTGACGATGCCAGTACAGCTGCGGCAACACAGGCTGTGCCCTATTCTGCCTTATGCATCATCAAGAAAATTGCCAGCTCAATTCTGATTCCCAAATCTTTATTGTGATCAGGCAGCTAACAAAAGACACAGCTTGATTTGCAAACGCCACCCAGGGCTGGCAGTAGGGCCAACTGGAGAAACATACTATTTTGAACCATTTTATTGTCACTGGAGGAGGGTATTCGTTAGCTGCCAGGCATATGGAACATCTTGATGTGGCTCAGCACATTTTTGGAGACTCCACACTTAAGGGGATTTGTACCTTAGAACAGTCTCCCACACAAGCAGAAAGCCCTTTTGGCTAGAATGTATTCCTATTCCTTTATGAATTATTCAAATGTTCCAGGAACTTATGATTTCTAAATGTTGTTCTCCTCTAAATTAAAAAAGAATAAATTTTTACCAGTTTTTCAATATCTGGGACACAATCTGAATCTTTAGAACTTGTTCCTACATATACCCATGTTCAGGACATAGAAAAACAAAGTTTATAAATGCATAATGTTACATATGAAAAATGAGTGGCTTATATCATTTAGGTAAAATCAAATGTGCATTAAATTGTATTCAGCTTTTAGTTTAAAATAAATCAAAGCTGAGTCAATGAAAACTAGACAAGGAGAGCTACTGTATCAGCTGAAGATATTAAGTCTTGACATTCACTTTGCTTGGAAGAGTTGAGGTTACTGTGAATTTACAAAAGACATACTTTGAGCCAAAGATCTGAGAAGAAGCAATTTTTCTGGGAGGTGATCCCAGGAAGCACCAGGAGGGGAGTGAGAAACAGGAAAAGGAAGCCAACCAACAAAATACACCTTCCCATTCATGTCACCTTGGTTGGTGACTGGAACTCAAACCTATCTCAGAGCCTGAGCATCTGAGGGGCCAGGGAGCAGAAGTATCTATGCTTAACTCCAAGCTGTGCTGAATAAAGAAAATAAGTGCTTCTGTAGCTACTGTAGCTTGTAGGAAAAGACCAGAGCAACAGGATGTTCAGCTAGGTTCCCTAAGAAGCAACCCTGAGTCAAAGATTAAAGTTTATTTGGGAATCAACAGATAAAGCACCAACAGGTGAACAGGGACCAGACTGAGAAAGCAAAGCCTGCTCTCAAGAGTGTGAACTTTTATCCACTTCCTGCTCATCTTTCATACTGGGCAGAGTGGCCTTCAGGCTCTAAATAATTCCTCACTCAGACACACTGGTGAATATCCTAGCGGGAAAAAGTCATCCAACACACACATGTACACTGCACACATACCACACACATGTATGTGCACATGCGCACATGCACCCACACAGGCACCCACGTGTGAGTGGGTCTCTGATAAATCACTGAAGTGACCGCACACCAAATGACCAATGTAAACAAATGGACTGTGTATCCAGGGAGCAGACCCCTCTAGGAGGTTTTGGTTAAATCCACCCAAGATAAAGCTGGCCGTGGGCTGAGCTGGAGCTCAGAAGTAGAATGCCTGCCTGCGTAACATGCATTGAGATAGAGGAAAAAGAGGTGAGTCTGGGTTCTAGGTCAATATCTGAGGAGGTACAGAACCTTACATGAGCTGAGGCAGGGATAAAATGGAAAGAACTTGACATATTCCAAGTTACAAGCATAGAATGAGATTGTATATGTGAAAATCCCTTGACACAGAAAAGTGCTAAACAAAAATACAAGACGTGAGGCATAACATGTGTTCCTTTGAAACATAATTTTCAGTTCATGTTTTTGAGAAATTTCTTTTGATGTGAGACTTTCATTCCCTGAGAAATTTGATAAAGAACTAACTTTGTGTCAGTGAACCTAAAGCTGATTTTCACAAATAAACAAAGTGGGGGGGGGGAGCAGAAATAAAAGCAAACAAAAATATGTCAGCCTGAATTCTAGATTATAGTATTTGTTTCAAATAAAAATTCAAGTGAAGAAGATAAGGAACATTTTCCTGTTTCCTTCACCCTGTGTTCTACAGCAGCTGACTTCAAATAAAAATGCCATACAAGGTAAAGAAAAGAAAAAGTTCCTAAGTTTGTATGGGTTTTCTCTAGGCATGCTAGAGGATGTGTGGTTTTAAATCCAGCATTCTGTTTAAATGCTGAGTTTTTTCCCCATAGCTTCCCATACAATTTCTAGGATAGGAATTTCTCCTTTCCTCTGTGTAGGAAATGCTCAGAAACACAGTGTAAAATGTGACTTTTCAATCTGTTTCTAAGAACAGGAGTGTGGGGGATTTACTCTGTGTGTGGCTCTAAATGAAGCACATCACAGTGATGCTAATATGTGACCTGCTGAACAGTTCTTTGCGTTGGATACTATACGTATAGCACTTTATATGGGAACACTGGGCCATATCAGCAGTACGTGGTGCCAACTTTGGAGAACACAAGCATCAGAAAATGACAGGGGAGCTCATGGTGCAGGACTTCTCAAGGTCAAAGTTTCTTCATCACACTCCTGGGTGTCTTCCTGAGCAGCAGGGAGCAGCAGACTTCACTGCAGAAAAGGAATGAGCTCAAGTCTCTCTATGAGGAAGGGCAGTGATGTCTGTATAAGGGAAACAAGCACCTGTCTACCCATGGCTTCACCAAGTCCATGATAAGATGGGTGTGCAGTTGGATGAGGCTGTACACCCTGGACTTGGCTTTCCCTTTGCCACCTACTCTTGTCTACATTGCAAGGCTCTTTGCCACCAACCTAAGTATTCCTCTTCCTGTTTTTGGACAATATCGATACAATCTTTCAGATAGGAGAAAGCAGAGCTTTTCCCCTGGAGAGACTTGAGGAAGTGAATGGCCAAGCACAAGGAAAGAACAGCTTGGCTGAAACACTCAGCAGTCACTGAGTACTAACTGAGGCGCTGTGTGAGGCACTCTGCATGCCTTGTCCTGGTGAAACTTCACAACTGGTCTGTGAAGGAGGCATTACCACTACCCTCACTTTAGATATGAAGAAACCCTGGTTTACGGCAACAGAGAAACACATCCAAGATCCCCTACCTGTCCACATCTGTCTGCCAAGGAACCCAAGCATGGACATAGAGACACCATGCTGGCGGTGAGTGGCCACCCTCTTTCATTTGAGAACCCTAACGCAGACAATATTTCAAGATCGATTTTGCTATTTCATACAGGTATAAGCTAAGGAATTTAAAAATAACCATTTACAGTAGACCTATAAGGTTTTATCAAAGACATAATTATGAAGCACTTACCAGTGAGAAGTGTTTTTTTGTTGTTGTTGTTGTTTTTTGTCTGTTCATGGTGCTAGCGATGGAACACAGATCCTTCTGCATGCTGGGCATGTGCTCTGTCACAAACTTACATCCCCAGCTCCTTAAAGTCTTGATTTAAACACTTCCCTTGTTAGATTTTTGGCTTTGTGTACATGCATGTGAGCGTTAAACTCTGAAATGCTGGCAGTGTTCACTGTAACTTGTACTTACTCTGATAGTGAGCACTCTGAATTGGGAGGGCCTTCACTGTAAAGCCACATTGGTCCCTTCTGTGCACTACCTGAGCCCACAGGCATTCTACATAAGGTGGGAAAAACCCTGAGAATCGGTCTGTAAGGGACCTTAGAGAAGAGACAGAAAATGCCCTATCTGGCTCTGTCCCATGGCCAATAGCACTGAGTATATAAGGCATGGACTTACTTCCCAAGAGGTCCCTGGAGTAGTACCATACCTGCACTTCTGGGTGCTTTGGGTGGCTCCAGGATGTCATCAGGATGTGGGACACAGAATCCATGGAAAAGCACCAGGTCGAAGCACTCATGCAGCAGTAGCAGGTTCACTCTGGAGCACACACTCATGAAGCCGACAGCTATGCCTTCCACCTGGGACACCCAAGAGCCTCGTTACTGCAGCACACTGTCCTCACCATGATACCACCACACAGCCTGGGGGGGAGGGGTGCAGAAGCTGGTGCATAGCACCAGGCATGGCAGAGGCAACAACTTCAGAGATGTCCAGGTGACCTTGTGGGCCTTCGTAGAGGTGGGTAAAGAACTTAGGGGCATTGTGTAAGGGTTCTGGAAAGAGAAGCTGTTAGAACTTAACACTTGCCTTTGTCCTTAACCAAAGCTTCACCTGACCAATGTCACCTGCCTCCTCCTTTATCCCACCAGAGCCCCAGTCCTCCTGGACTTTCCCTCCACCATGCACAGGGAGTCATTCTTCCAATGGCCCCGTGCTCTGGGTCTTTGAGGAGTCCATGGCTGAGAGGGAAGCTTAATAATGGGGTGATCTGAACCTACTGCTGGTTCTAAAACATTACAAATTAATGAAAGCCCTGAATTCTACCACATTCTAGATTGACAGATGACCACGACTTTTTAGGCCCTCATTATGCCCTTCCAATAATTTGTGCGCCCTCTCTTATTTGCAAGGAAAATGATTAAAAAGAGAAAAGATGTTTACATTTCACACACAAAATTCCTACTGATTATTAAGCAAAGTCTGGTTGGCTGATTAGCCTCTGACTTCTTTTAAAGCTTTTTTTGCATCGTACATATTTGGAGTACAAGGTGACTGCATTCATCTTAGGGAGTGGGTGCATGTACTTAACATTTCTTGATTCTTTTAATTCTTCTTTCCCTCCCAAGTCCCCTCCCTTCCCAACTCTTTGTCACCTTTCCTGATTTTATTATTGTTATTATTTAATTCATGTTAGTGCCATACAAAAATTGCATTGCTTGTGGGTCACTGGTATGTTTACACGACCGTCTGAAATTTTATGCTCCCTTCCCTTCCCCTTCTGTCTCCCAGGCTTTTGGTCCCCTCCCTCTTTCCAAGAGAATTATCTTGCTCTTTGCTGTTATCTTTTACTTTTTTATTCTTACAGAAACCAGCATGTACTGTGACCTACCCTTCAAATATTCCAGCTTCACTTCTTGAGAGACCATTCCATTCAGAGAGTAAAACTACATAATTGTAGATTTCCCTACCCCAAAGCAAGTAGCCAATGTTTTAATATCCTGAAAGAGGAAAATCAAGCCTTATGAATGCTTAATCTTTTAGAGGACAAAGAAAAGAATTTAAATAGTAAATTGCTTGTTCTCCAATAGGTCTTCCAATGAAAAGCCATTTGTTCTCAAGCTTGTGTTTGAAAAATAAATGTGAGGTACTCTTTATTTTTTCTCCACTATTGAAAAAATCAAGAGGAGTTTTTAAAAATTAGTTTTTCCATATTCCATATTCTTTTCTTTGTAGGAACCCCCCAAAATGATACTTGCTGTAAAAGCCGGATTTACACAGCTGTTTTGTAAAGCCATTGACACTTTAATGGAAGTCCAAAATAAACATTTTAATTTTTTCCCCAAATAACAAGTGATTGTTTGTCTTGTTTGCACTGGTGAACAAAGGCTGTGTAGCCGCAGTTGTCTGGCTTCTCTGTAATTTTAGGCCCAAGACTCAGCAGATGCTGATTAACCGATCCATCTACCATATGTGCAGAAAGAGACGGCCAGCCTCAGTCCCGGCGGGGAAACTGGCACCCATCTTGGTTCACATGGAGATGTCCTGCTAATCCACAGCCGCGCTGGCGCAGGGACACTTCCATGGCCTGAAATACCTTTCACCGGCTTCACGGCGAGCTGTGTGTGCATGATAAGAATGTATTATTTATAAGACCGCTGTTAGTAATGAGCTATTACACTAATGGCTCATTGTGTTTGGAATTTGATTTCAAATGGCATGGATCACACATTCTGATGAAAATGAGAGAAACATGTTTTGCCATTAGGAACAAAGATTTAGTGCTTTCCAGTTCTACAACCTGTTATAGTCCCATCATTCATCCGGTGTTGTAACAATGCACCCAAGTTCATAATCAGAGGTGACAACAGAGCAGGGATGCATGGTGGATGTGGTTGCCCCTCACTCAGGGTTCCTTTAAGTTGACTGTCATGAGAAATGTTGTTTTTAGCTAGGCAGGAGTTTACAAATGCCTCTTTATGTCCTGTGTGTTTTATGGAGAGGTAAATGGATTCACGGACGTTCTTGCCTACCCAATGAGATAGCATTTTGGCTGGGTGTTACTTGTCTCCCAGAGATCAGAGGGTTTTCTACCATAAAAGCATCCTCAGTTATCTTCCACTGGAGGACAAAACTTTCAGTTCTGTTCTTGTTCTTTCTGGTCCTGTGAGGCTCTAGAAAGTTAAATGACTGGGAAATCATGTGTGTACTGACTTTGTCTTTAAAGTGTACTCTATTATTTATATTTCCATCCCCTTCCCCACAAAAAACCCAGTGGTAGCCACCAATCCCTAGAAGGTGACAAGAGTACACAATGGGAGTTTTGTCCTCATTGTGGCCACTGCTGGCTGTGATTCTGTCCTCCTGACGCCAAGCACATGCTGACCTGGCAGGCTCTCCGCCGCCTGCAGGTCAGTGGTGCTTACTCGGACCACGGCTGCCCATGCCCTGGATGGTGCCAAAGCAGACGTTCTGCCCATCTGTCTCTAGGAGCCACCCTTGGCCTCCCACTGCCCAACCCTAAAATCTCTGCCTGGAGTAAACACCATATGTCTAGGTAAGCCAGGGTACAGTCAGAACAAGGATCCTGCAGTGAGGTCCTCCCAAGTAGCCCTCCTGGCAGAGTCTTTGCATCCAAGACTCTTCCTTTAGGCAGCATTTACCTACTCCACAAGTGTGACCCATTGGGCCATCGGCCAGTTAGGAAAAAGAGAGACAGGGGTGCTTTGTTCCATCCTCTCTGCCCAATGGTGTCTGATTGAAAGCACGGTGTGCCAGAAAATGTGTGAGCAGCATTGGAGGGGGAGTCTGGATGTGTAGCACTTGCCCATTCCTACTTTACAAACATGCTCCTCGCAGCCAGCTCCAAGCTCCAGTGTGATGTCGCTAAATACAGAGCTGGGAAGAGACATCCACTGGCACACATTTCAATATCACCTCCACAACACAGAGACCATGGACAAAAATGCTCAAGAGCACAGACAAGAATACACTAACTGCAAGTGATAAACTGCTTGCATTTGACTGCTTTTCAAATGTAGTTCATTACACTGTAAGTTTATCTAAGTTTTTAAAAATGGCTGCTTTTAACAAGCAACTTAAATGTTCCTCAGCACTTAACTTCATGGAACCAAAGTGAGCCAGACTCAGCTTCTCTACCTGGCCCTGAGGGACAGGGCCCAGGGAGGCAGCTGGCAGGGCTAGAGCAGAGCTGATCTTGAACTCCCAGGGGCTTCTGATATGAGAGAGGACTGGATTCAGACTGGAGACCTCCTCCCAGGTCCAGGGTCGCATCCCAGCCCTGCTCTAACCTAAAGCCTCTGACACTGGGGTGGCTTGGACCTCAGCAGAGTCTGGGCAGGACTCTCTCTGCCTCTTAAGAGAGGGAGAGGGAGCACCTCTTAGTTGGGCCTGCAGATTCTTACCTGACAGACTTCTCAGACTGGACACAGGCTAGAGAAGAAAAACAGCAAGAGAGAAAATCTGGACAAGAGGGAGAGGGCATGACAGCCCTGCCAAGCACACGGGCATGGGGGGGGGGGCTGGGAAAATAGGGAGGGAAGGAAATTTCAGGAATTTCAGGGATAGAAAGCCTTCTGCAGGCAGAGGTGTGGGAGAACCTGCACTGGGGTCCACAGGGCCCAGGCCTAGGAGCACTGTCCAGCTGTCAAACCTGGCTTTTCAAAACTGTCACTTCCAAGCTGGGCGTAGTGGTGCAGGCCTATAATCCCAGCACTTGGGAGGCTGAGGCAGGAGGATTGTTGTGAGTTCAAGACCAGCTTGAGCTACAAAGTGAGCTTAAGGCCAGCCTGAACTACATAGTGAGACCTTGTCTCAAAAAGACAAAAAAAAAAAAAAAAAACCTGTCACTTCCTGACCTCCCCACCTTGCTGGCTTGGAGCTAAAGGCTGAATGAGAAGGCAAGAAAGGGAGTCTCCACCTATAGGCCAAAACCTAAACATGAAAAGATAAACGCGCTAAAAACAAAACAAAAATCTTTTGATTTTCAGGCAAGTCACACTTACCTGTGACTCTGATGTTTATAGCCAGGCCTTGCCTTCATCAACCAATTCTCACTTTGGTCTAGATTCGCCTCACCCTTCACCAGATGCTGTGCTCTGGAAGTGAACACCTGTACCACACTGCACTGCACCTGGGACCACTGGCGAGCTGTGAAAATGCTCTGGCTATGCAGGGCACACTGGCACACCTGTCCTCCCAGATGTGGGGAGGGGGCTGAGGCAGGAGGGTTGCTGAGCCCTGGGCTGTAGCAGCCTGGGCTACATAGGGAGACCTGGTCTTAATATATAAATACTACTTTTAAAAATCCTGATTATACTTCATCCCAAAAAGTTGATTTAGTTGGCTCGATCATAGTGCAATCTGCGGTCTTTCTGTCTGGATTCTTTCCCTTAGTGTAATGTTTTCAGTATTCAAACATGTCGTAGCATGTGTCCTGCCCCATTTCCTTTTATTTCCTAATAATATGCCACAGAAGGGATAGAACATCTTTTGTCTAGCTGTCCTTCAGTTGGCGGACATTTAGGCTCATTCCCCTGTTTGGACATTGTGAATAAGGTTGCTGTGTGGAAACATGCTGTCAGTTTTCAGTGAAGGATGGTTCAGCTGAAAGGTAGGTCTGTGTGCCACTTCTGGTAGAAGGGCCACACTATTTCCTAAGGTGGCAGCACCACTTTATAACCCCACCAGCCATGGGTCAAAGGTTCTGATTCTAGCACTTGTTTGCCCATGCTTTGCTCTTATCTTTTCTTTTTTTTTTTTCTTTCGGAACCATGGATTGAACTCAGGCCCTTGCACTTGCCAGGAAAGCACTTATTCTATGGAGTCATCTCGCTGGCCCCTGTTCTCGTCTTTTTTTTTTTTTTTTTTTTTTTTTTTTTTTTTTCTTTTTCGTTTAGGTAAACATCAAGGTCTCACTACTAGACTGAATTTATAGTGATTCTCCTGTTTACAGGCTCCCAAGTTCTGGGATTACAGGTGTGCGCCACCACATCCAGTCTCAATTGCAGTCTCCGTGTGCCCCCAGGGGCGGGGCTGTCACAGCAGGCCCAGGGACTGAAGCTTGCAGGCGCTTCAATCTGCTGAGCTATTTGGCCGGCTCTTGTCTGTCTGTCTTGTCTGTCTCTCTCTCTCTCTCTTTCTCCTAAAAATGGAACAATTCATGAATTTGTGTGTCATCCCTGCACAGAGTCCATGCTAATCTTCTCTGTATCACTCCAATTTTAGTATATGTGCTGCCGAAGTGAGCACATCTTTTCTTATGCTGGATGTAGTACAAGTAAAGTGGTATCTCCCTGGAGCTTTGACTTGCATTTACATGATGATTAATGATCTTGACATCTTACAGTAATGAATGATATTCTTTTGTGTGCTTATTGATGATTTATCTTTTTTTAGTGAGATATCTCTTCAAATTGTTCCCATATATTTTGTTCAGATTACTGGTCTCTTTATTGTTATAAGAGTTCTCTGTTCATCCTGCACCCAAGGTCCTTGGCATGGGGGCATCTCAAAGCCTCCCAGGTGATTCTCATATGCTCCAAGTTTGAGGAGCCCTGATGTAGGAGGAAACCTCACATTGCTTATGTTGTTTACTCTCTGGTACAAAAAGAAGGAAGGAAGAAGGGGAGAGAGGGAGGGAAAGAAGAAGGGAGGGAGGACGGAAGGGAGGGAAAAGAAGAAAGAAAAGAGAAGATCTCATGCCTTGTGGCCCTAACGTTTATAATTTTGACCAGTCCCTACATACTCCATAATGATTCTGTGGGTCCAAAAGTCTCAATTGTTTTTCAGACACTTCCTACCACTGAGAAGATCCTGCAAATATTCCTATTTCATTATCTCCAGCTCTAATATATTACTATAAATTCCACAAAACATTGGGTTCATATGGTAGTTTCACACCACATTCCAGTCCTATCCATCCCCCAGTTACCATCCAATAGGCCTCCCTTCCTCTTGTCTAATAATAGTCTCCCTTCTCCTTTCCTGACATCTGTTTTAATTTTTTTTTTTTAGATGCTACTTTAAGGAAAACGCACAACATGTGTCTTTCCGAGCCTGGCTTATCTTGCTGAGCAGGATGATTTCTAGTTCCATCCATTTTCCTGCAAAGAATAATTTCATTCTTTACAGTTGAACATGTATGTACATACATGTACATGTATGGGCACATTTTACCCCTCACCTCCTGACAGGCACTTGGCTGGCTCTGTATCTTGGCTGTTGTGGATTATGCCACATAAACATGGGTAGAATTCTCAACTATTTTTTCTTATTCTTTCACATCTATCAGTGCATACTAGATCTACAGACCAGGAGTTTCATCCTGGTGATCCCTACATAAACATAACATATACTGCACACCAAAGTTCTTGGTGGAGAGGCAAGATCAGGGCTTCTGCCCATAGACTGCTCTCCAGGGGGCCCAGTGACAACAGACCCAGTCACTAGGACCTGTTGAAAGACCCCTGGGCACGAGACTCAGTTGCTCCTGCTGGGCAAAAGTAAAGAAGGAACCCACTGAGTGCTGCGATCCACAAGAGAGGAGTACCACAAAAGTGGATGCCAGTGGGGTGCTGGTGTCAGAGGCTCAACAGAATCTGGGAGCTGCCACACCAGCCCTGGGTCTCTGCTCACCTGCCCAGATTATTAGCTCTCTTCTCTGTCTCTTTAGTACACATGGGCCTCTGGGGCTCCCATGCCAAACCCAAGGGTGTGGATTCTGACTTTTGGGCCCCAAACACCAGGTTTTCTGATTAGTCAGAAAAGCTAGAATTCCCTAAGGTTTATATCAGATGTTAACTCAACAAAATTTCAGCACAAGCCAGGCTTGTGCAGGCCTGTAATCCCAGCACTCGGGAGGCTGAGGCAGGAGGATTGTTGAGTTCGAGACCAGCCTGAGCTACAAAGTGAGCTTAAGGCCAGCCTGAACTGCAGTGAGACCCTGTCTCAAAAAGACAAAAAAAAAAAAAAAAAAAAAAAAAATCAGCACATATAACCTGGATAAAAATCATGAGCTAACACTGAACAAATCCAAATGGAGAGACATTCTACAAAATTTTATTTAAAAATGTCATTGTCATGAAATGGATGACAAACCAGGGAGTTGTTCCAGATTAAAAGACATTGGATATGAATGTAAACATGATGTACTGAAAACATGTATGCAAGGGCTGGGGATATAGTTCAGTGGCATTGTGCCTGCCTGAAAACATGCATGCATAAAACTAACTAAATAAATAAATAAACTTGCTCTCCTTAAAAAAAAAAAAAAAAAAAAAGGCACCAGAGAGACATGGCACCTAAGTGCAATGACTGACCTGGACTTACTTTGGCCACAAGTGACACTGTTGGAACTATGCATAAGATCTGCAGATGAGACGTCAGAATGGTAGGAGCCATAAATGTTCAACGGTGATTATTGCACTTATTTAGAAGTAAATGTGAATGCTGTCAGTAACTTCAAATGGCTCTCCAAAAAATTAATAAAAATTTTTAAAAATAGCTCTCCAATTAATTAGAGTATGTATGATAAATCAGGGAGAATAAGAGAATGACAAAATAAACAGGGTAAGATGGGAACATTTAGGGAATCTAGGTACTTCTGAATTTTCCACAAGTAAAATTGTATGAACACAGTATTTAAAAAAAAAAAAATCACTTTCCAAGTCCATCTGTCAGCAGAGTGCTGATTTGCGACCTCTGATCCCTGACCTTTTGGGACTCTCAGAAACCACTTCTACAGGTCCTCTACCTGTTCCCCAACTCTAGCCCCTACTGCTAGGGATTCAGCAAAACATGCCAAGCAGCCTGGGTACCTGGACAATGAAGCTCAAAGCCCAGACCTGTGGGTGGGGTGGGGTGGGGGTGAGCTGGGGGAGGGCATCTGAAAGCCCAAGGACAGAGGGACCAGATGCTTCACAGAGCCAGGAGTCAGGCACCAGGGAGCTGGTTCCTCTCACCAATCACATCCCCAGGGTATCAATCACCCACCTCGCATACAACTGCATGGTTCTCTTCGTCCTGGGCCTCTATCAGCTCAGCCAGGAAGTACTCGCCATACGTGTCCTTCAGGGTGGTGCCATGCTGCATAAATATTGGCATGAGGTCATCGTGGTCCTCCACTCTGCCAAAAAAAAGTTTGCAGTTCAGAACTCGTTACTGCCTTCTCTCTGTCCCCTGTTCAAGCATCAAGACAGCAGTACTCTCCCACCATCAGCTGGCACTAGAATGGAAGAAAGGGATCTGGAATTACAGTGACAGGGCTAGGTACTGGGGAACACCTGTGAGGGGAGGGAAGGAAGCCATGTCCAGACCTGGAAGAAGCTGTTTCAGTGCAGGAGACACAGTGGCACTTTGTCGGTGTGAGGGCAGCAATGTTCATATCAGACAAAGGACAAGAAATGGAACATCAAACCCCAGGCTGTGCCAAGGATCAGGGCTTTAATGATGTCCCTGTCCCCTGTCCCTCCAGGCATCACTGAAGCCCCAGGGATAGGGGTAGAGAACCAGGCTTTGTGCTGTGGTAAGACTGGCTCCTAAACTCTGTTTTATTGTATTTTTCCACATTTAGCATTTTCTTCTTTTTTAGTATATTCTTGCGTGATTTCAGTGTTCCCTGTTCCCTGTCCAGGATATTCTTACATTGCTTCCTGGTACTTCACGTGTAACAACGTTCCAGATCTGTATTACTTTTTCCTAGTGAATTTGCTTTAGCTTCTTACCTTTATTCCTCCTCCTCTTTATTTCATTGCTCTGCTGTTTTTTGTTTGTTTTTGTTGTTGTGGTGGTGGTTGTTGTTTTGTTTTGGGGGTTTTGTAGGACTAAGCATTGAATTTAGGGTCTTTACACTCATTTACATTCTCAGTCCTTCTTTATTGTCTTAATTTTTTGAGGCACAGTCTCACTATTATTTCCCAGGCTGGGAACTGGTGGTACACCTGCCTCAGCCTCCCAGAGAGCCGGGATCGTGGGTGTGCCCCACCATGTGGGCCTCACTGTGTCTCCACCATCTTGGTTGTCCCCATTCTTAGGGTCCCCATACTTAGTGTCTATCCATACTGTATAGACAGTTTAACTTCTAAAAACTTATCTCTTTAATGCTAATAGTGCACATGACTGGTATGTTCACAGAGGCAGGGCTTCATGCAGATCATTCCTGTTGCTGCTCTTCTCCCAGAGGTGCTGCTGTCTTGCCACTCAGGTGGAGGAAGGCAGTGCTCACAGGAGGTTGAATGGTTTGCCTGAGACAACAGAGTCAGGCAGACCTCAGGCTGCAGACTTCAGTTCCTTTCACACATAGAGAGAGCACACAACCAACCATGCACTTCAAACCCATCTGCCTTTCAACGCCTTCTGCAAGCTGGTAGCAGAAAGCACGAGTGGATGAGTGATGAGTCCTTGGCTCAGGGACCCAGGTTATTCCTCACCCAGTACTATCCCAATCTCTCCAGTCTCTACTGGGACAAAACTCCAATTCTGCTGCTGCTCCACTCCTCTAATCCAATGCCTTCCACTGTAACCTTATGCTGTTCAGATATTCTGGAGATGGCACCATCACTTCTGATTGATTATTCAGAGGTGAAATACACCTCTGAAATACCAGCTCTACCTGCTCCACAAAACCTTATAACTGGAGTGAGAACCAGCCAACAGCCCAGGATATGAAGAAAAAAAAAAAAAAACCACATGCAAGAGGCCACCACAGAACCATCCTTGACTCCTAGGGCCCCATAAAGAGTTGCTCACATGCACAAGGCCTGGGTTCCAGCTCTAGCACTAAGGGAGTGGGGTAATTCCATCAATGCTTTAAAATAATAGCCAGCACTGAGTGCCCCCTGGAACAGCACAGTTGTGTATGGAAGGCTCCAAGGCAGAAGCACTACATTAGAGAATATTTAAACTTGTCTATATTTTTCTCAAACACTGGCCCATAGGTGCCAGATCTATACTTGCCATGGAGGAGGAAATGTAGGTGAGGGTCACCATCTTGAGAACACTCACCTTATACTTCCCACTTTGTTATCTATACTCTCTGGGAGGTGAGATGTTAAGAATGTCCATCCAAACAAAACAGATCTTTGCATTTCTGTCACCTTCACTCTGACTCTGACACAATCACCACCAACAGCCTCATTTGCCATGTGGGGCGTCTGTGGGGTTCCAGGAATGGGGCTTCCACAGGGAGCTCCAGGAGTGGCCCCATCTCAGGGGCTGTCCGAGTGTGCATCATGCTCATGTGAGGATCATCATCCTCATCTCTGGTAAGGATCACTGGCCACGACCACTTGGAGAATGACCAGTGATCCTTACCAGAGATGTACCAGAGCCTTGCTGGAAAAGATGAGAACAAAACCAACATGGCACAGAGGCCAAGGCCTGAGCTGGGGAGCTACCTACCTACCTGGATCCTCTTCTCTCCTTTGCCACGCAGGGGCTGTGACTCTGGCCACTGTCCTGATGTCCATTGTGAGGACAGGAAGTGTGAAGCTGGGCATACAGGTGAGCAATATTCACTCTAGCATAGCTTCACTAGGGGAGGAAGAGATGCTGAGCCACTCAGAGCACCCTCCTTGGAAGGTGGCTGAGGGCGAGACTCTGCAGCAGCTTGACGTGCCTGCAGGGCACTGCCCTGATCGCCTGCCACTGCTGCCAGGAATACCAACCCCACCAACCTTTCCTGCTCTGTTACTTAAAAATGTTGCCAAGGTCCCCCCACCAGGAGGAGGACCAAGACCATTGCCTCCAGCTCCCCACAATTATCAACCATGGTGTCCTCACTTGATCAGTTATTGTCTCTAAAGGGGGAACTTATCATTTTCCCTCGCTCATGTCCATTTCTATCCAGGCGCTGACCTCCTGTCTATCCAAAGGTCTCTCAGGGACTCTTCCTCACAGCCTGTTTTCCCAAGAACCCAAGGTGCACTCAAAATACACAGCGAATGCTTAACTTCTAAAAGCTTATCATGTAAAAGACACATTCCTATTATTCGCTCCCTAAAATAACAAAATACTCTTCCCCATGGCTTTGACCACACTTATCCCATTGATCTTGCCTGTTCTAGAGCAGCTCTGAAGTGTCTTTATGACAGGTGTTCAAAAAAATGGTCAATGCTGCTGCCAAATGCCATCCAACAGAAAGGCAGGTTCATAAAAACATGACGCTGTGTCCAACCTACCCTGGCACCATGTGACTTCTTCCTCTTTCCCACAGTAAAAATGAGCACAAAAGATAAACATTGTGAGCCAATTCAAGACATTGAGGCAACAATGATGGCATAACTAAGGACACTGAAGAAAGAGGACTCCAGAGCTACTCTAGAAAGTGATCAGGGATGGATGTACTAGAAGTAAAGGGAGTTTTTCAAGGGAGATTCATGGTGATGTCTTCTATTTTCCAATTACATCTCTTCTTGTCCAGTTCTGCTGCTAATTTCTTATGGCCAAGGAGTGGCATGTTCCTGATCAGAGACCACACCTTCTGGGGACACAGAAGGAGTTCTATAGCAGTTCTTTCACATGCAGCCATATAAGACTGGACCTGACTTTGTGCTCAGCTTTCACCAAGGGCCCAGAGACACTGAGTGGGAGGAGAGGGGTGTGACATTTAGCTCCCGAAGTGTGAAGCCACAGGCCCATGCTCAGCATTCCAGCTTTATTGAATAGGAAACTGTCCAGGTTCTTTTGATACAAAGGTGTGTTCTCTCCTCCCCAGAGGGTAGGTAGGCCAAGAAAGCTGTGCACAAACAGTCCAATGGTACAAACAATGCACTTTGCCCTACTCTGAGCACATTCACCCCAGTAAGGTACATCCTTCCTGTGAGCTCTCAGAACATGGGCTACACAACTCACTCCAACCTGCATAAAAAGCTGTTGCTAAAGGGGGATAGCTTTTCTGTATAGGAAAGCCCTTCACACACATACAAAAAAGAGAAAAGACTGTAGGAAAGAATAGACACTGGACATTTAAAAAAAAAGTTACATTGATGCCCATTAGCAGGCATAATTATTTTACATAGTGGGAAAGCAATTCAATACTCCAATCACTTTCAGCAGAATGAGACAGCACATACAGAAGGGAACTCTGCATTCAACTATGTGCCATGGGTTTTTATTTATATAATGAACACAAAAATATTATTCTAAGTCAAGAATGAAGATGCACAAAGAAACAGAGCCCCACACTCCTTAGCAAAGATATCCATGATCAGATCTCAGTACTCATTCTTCTGAGAAAAGAAGGAAACATCCAATCTTGGTGATCTGAAATCTCTCCAGTGAGACCTTCCCTAAAACAGAGAGGGGCTGGGTCTGCTAAAGGCATTCCTTGGGGTAATCGATAATTTATGGTCTTGCATCAGCCCAAGTGCTAATGATAAAGTATGACATCAGCCTCACAGTCTCAAATGGCACATGACAAAGTCCAGCCCAACAGATACAAAACACCCCAGCTGCAGGAACTTTGCGTGCAGCAAAGCATTTCAACATAGGCACTCCAAGGCAGGGAGCCCCCTGTGCCCAGTTGGCTGAGGAAAGCCATTGTGAGCCAGGCATCACAGTGCTACAGACTCACACGCTGCATGGTATCCCCAGGGACAACTGCATGGACTCTCTAGTCTCTCAGTACCACATGCAATGAAAGTAACTCAGTTCCCTATGGCTTCCAATCAGAATGTACTTGGATGGGGGGCAATGTGTTTGTCAAGGATCAGTTATGAGACATTTTATTTTAACTTGTTTAGATGAAACAAAAGGTCCATCCCATAAAGGGTGACCACTCCCCTGGTCTGCAGAGGTCCGTCTGATTCTGAAAGGTAGGCTAGATGAATAGAGTTTAGTCTAAGCCTTAAAAATCAATGTCCAAGTGCTTCCCTGGCAAGTGCAAAGGCCTGAGTTCAATCCCTGGTTACAAAAAAAAAAAAAAAAAAAAATCATTGTCCACTGCAGGACACCTTACTTCTTCTACACACAGACATTACTGAAGTGTCAAGGGCCTTGGTGGCTCCTGGTACCTTCCTGGAAAGAAACAAGATGGATAAATTCACCCTTAGCTTCCAGAGTCACAATAAGCCAAGATAACCAGCAGCATTGTGACAGCCCAGAGTGCTCAGAGCCCTGCAGGCTGGCAGGTCCCTGGTGATCCTAGATCCTTACGGTATTCCAACCTGCCCCACCTCTGTATGGTGACCATCCTTGGGGACAACCTGCAGGGTGGCTTCCCCAAATCAGAAACATTATCATTTCCTTACCAGCAGAGAAAGCGCCCTAAGATCATAGGTGGGAAGGGTCATATAAGGACACAGAGGATGGCTGAAGCGGGCCACCATCACACTCAGGATATGGGCACAGGCTTCTCTTTCCTGTCTGGCACATTTTCCACATCAAAGAGGATTCACATGGCATCAGCTACACTTAAAAACATACTCGAGGAAAGGAATACTGTCACTTTAAATGCCACCAACATACTGTATCAAGTGCATGCGTGTATTTTAAGAAACCACTTAAGAAACAGAAAACATCACAGAGAAGCCAGGTTGGTGGCAGTGCTAACGAATGTGATGTGTTCCGGTCACACTTCCTTTGCCATGGGCACTGTCTCAGCACAGGCAGAAGAACCCAGTAGGCAGCAGCTGGGTGTTTCTCTTCATTCGTGAGTGGAGACAAAGCACCTTTTACTTTCCAAGATCGCTTGTGACCTCTAGTGGTCTTTCTTGGGAAAATGAAATCCATCTCTGAACTATTAATTTCTTCTTACCAACTTTAGGTTTTGGGGGCTCTTCAGCTTCCAGTCCTTGGGGAACATCATGATTTTAAAGCCAGAGAAATTGTTAGGGTGACCTCAGCGCACATGCGTGGCCAGGCCCGGCTCACACCCAGGCCGGGAGCCGACCCCAGCCCGGCTCTTGGCGCGCAGGGCTCCGGTGGGCGGCTCACTCCACACACTCCGTTTGCAGGTTCTTTTCCAGGCTGTGGGCAGATCACTGCTGAAACATTGTCACTGCTCTACCTTTTTTTTTTTTTTTAATGCTTTAGGATATTCCTAACTTAAGATTGCTTAAAAGTCAGATTTAAGTGGGTTTCTAAAGAACGAGACTTGATAAAAAGTTACCTTAGGAAGTAAAAAATTAGTACTTTAAAAGACATCAATCTTATGTTTTAAATAACTAATTTTTCCTTTTCAAAATTTTATGAAGATCTTTTTAAACTAACATGTGACAATTGTATCCATTTAAGCAGTTCAAGGTGATTATTTGATACATGAATACAATGTACAATGATCAAATCAGGTAACTAGCATTTATATCTTCCTAACATTTATCATTATTTTTGAAGCCTCTGAATTACTTTCTTCTAGTAAAGAACTAATTTGTCTTCCATGTTTCTTTAAAAAGCAATATTGAGTCAATATGACTAATCATTATTACCCACCAAAAAGTCAGTATTCCACAAAGGAAATTTTTAGTTATTTTTATATCAGGGTCTGACAAAACATAATCTTTTCCTCAGCTGAGTCTTCCCACACTTCCACAAGGACTTTAAAAAGGTTTTTCTCCAGAAAGATATCCAAACGGTTTCTAAATCTGCAGATATCAAGAACCCATTACTGATGATTAATTAAGCCCACAGGAGAATTTTAAAGGTGTATACAGAAGCAGCTTTGTTTTATTTCAGACATAATGAAAAACACAAAAGAATAACTTCATTAATGACTGCCTAAACACAGGGGCAGATTACAGCATAATTTTCCACATGGCTAAATCAAAGAAATGGGACAGGGGATTACAGCGTTAATTCATTGGTTCTGAATATGTTGCTAGTTAAATGGTGGAAGGATAATTACGTCCCCAGACCCATCACTGGTTTAATATCTTAAGAATCGTGTCCTTCACCATTAATTATCAGAACAAGTAACTCCTGATGAAACAGATGTCAAAAAAATAAGCGTGAGGAGAGTGAAGAGTGAGTTACCTAGAGCTGCACTTGGACGCCCTGATGTGCCTTTGTTGCCCACATGTTAAGGAGGGAGAGAGCTGCCTAAGTGAACTTTCTATCCCCACAAGCACCAAAACTCTAATCAGAACATCTGGGGTAAATCTCTGTTCAGTGTGTCCTTCCACAGACAAAGGACTCCTGGCTGGTACCACATCAGCTCCCACCTGAACTCACTTATCTGTTTACAAATGCTTCATTGCCAAGTTCCCACTCTCTTCTTTGCATCAGCACCAAAACCCTGCCATGCTTTGTTTCTCCCCGTGTTCTCTGGGCAGGGCAGGCAGGACATTCCACCATCAGAGGCAGTGGGTGCGAGAGCTCAGGCTGAGGAGAAGTCAGCAAGCACTTCTCAGGCTTCACAAACCCTGACTGCTCGAGGTCGCAAACCAACTAGGTCTTCAAGCCAAAAGGAAAAAAAGGCAGAAGAGAAGCAGGGGGTGGGAAGGCTGCAGGGCTGGGTGCGAGGAGGAGCATATCAGGGCCACACTTGCCATGTGCTAGTTACTGGGGCCAGGCACCGGGCTAGCATGTCTCTACGTGAGTCCTGTGACCTACATGAAGAATGCCAAGTGGGGTGTCAGTGTCAGAGAGCACATCAACAAAAACATCAACTTACTAAAAAGAAATGAATCATTTTTACATGGCTGCTTGTGTACAGTGTCACTGTCAATATTAGATTTCAACAACAAGTGCTATGGTTTCTATCTGGATGTCCCCTGCAGTTTCACTCACTGAGAGGTAGGGACCATGGGAGGTGACTGGACTATAGAGGCTGCAGCTGGCTTGGCACTGGGAGGAGAGGCCTTGTCAGAAGGGTTGGCTACTGTGGGTGAGCTTGGAAGGTCCTCTCCCTCCCTGCTTCCTCCCTTCTCTCTCTGCTTCTGGGCCATCATGAGGACAATAGCTCTTCCACCAGACCCTTCCGCCCAGTCTTCCTGCTTTACAGCCCACCAGCAAAGGACAAAAACCATGAACCAAAGTAAATCTCCCCTCCTTCAAGTTGCAGATGTTGGCTATTTTGTCCCAGTAATAGGGAAGTGACTGAGTTTCCATTACAGTAATGTCATGCTGAATATGTACATTCAAAGTACTTAAGCCTTAATATTTCTCAAGAAAATGATAACTCCCCAAATTCAAACTGGATATATGGTCTGAGTTAAAATTACTTTTGGAAATTGTACCTCCCTCCTTAGTGACTAACTCTCCCAGCCCCATCCATCCCCTTTGCTGAGTGTAAAGACACACACCTCACATACCCGTAACCTAAGTGCTTGTGCAGCTGAGGCAGGTGGATTGCTGCAAGTTCAAGGCCAGTGTAGGCTACATATGAGTTCAAGGCAAATCCTAACTATATAATAAGACCCTGTCTCAAAAAGAAAAATAATTATCTATATTGCAGACAAGTTTAATTGTACACTAGAAATCAGAAATTTCTAAATTAGAAAGTACTTTAAATTCAAACATTTTATTCATTTAAAATGTATCCTATAAAATGTCAGTCAAACCCACACATGCAAATACTCAAATAGATGCCATGTGAAATAACAAAATACTGTTTTGGTTTAGCAGATTATTAATAACTAAAAATATCCATAATTATTGAAGATATAAAGAAAAACTCCAGAGGAGCTGGGGAGATAGCTCAGTAGAATAAACACCTGCCTGGTAAGTGCAAGGGGCTGAGTATAATCCCCAGTTCTGCCAAAAAAAAAAAAAGAAAAGAAAAAAAAAAACTCTACTAGCTGGGATATAATGAAATGATACTTTGTTTAAATAATTAGGTAGCATCTAATTTTTTAAGTCACAATTTTTGTCAATATCTTGGGTATTTCTTAACCAGAAATTTGATTTCCAGGGCCAGACAGATAGCTCAGTGAATTAAATCACCTGCTTGGTCAGGCACAGGGACTGGGGTTCGATCCCCAGCATATTGTGCCGGCCCGACCCACAGGGTGAGCTGAGACACAATTGAGACTGGGTGTGGTGGCATGTGCCTGTAACCCCAGCGCATGGGAGGCTGAAAACAGGAAGATCACTATGGCTCTGATCTGTGTAGTGAGACCCTGTAGACCCTGTGGTAAATACATTTTAAAAAAAAGAGATTTGACTTCCAATTATCTATACTATAAAAAAGGAAAAGCATGATATATGCATAAGGCAGTGTGCTGAATGTATTATTTGTTACTTTAAAAAGCTAAGAACAGCTTAAATTTCCATAAATAGGGAATAACTAAAAAAAAAAACTACATGAATTCATTAGAACCATCCAGACACTGTGGTCATTAAAAAGAATAGAATTCATCTATGAAGATGATGAGCTGTGTGCTAGACGAGTTACCAGAATTATAAATAATAGAGGACAGAATCACAGCAATGTGTGCATGCCTGTGCCTGCATATACAGAGAGAACGCACTACACCCCTGTATATGTACCTGTGTGTGTGCACGTGTGGATGCACAGGGAGAGAACACACACATACACCTGTATGTGTGATACTGCGTTACTTCTCTTTCTTTGCTGGGACAAAATATCCAACACCCAAAAGTAAGAAAAGAAAGGTTTATTTTATTTAGCTCACAGTTCGTGCAGTCTTCAGTCCATACTCAGCTGGCTCCACGGCAGAGGGCAGCAGTTCATGGCAGTGGATGGCAGCAAAACAGCAAGGGCAAAAAGGCAGGAGCAGCGGCAGCAGCAGCAGAGGCACAGGCAGGGGCAGAGTCAGCCTCTCTCCCTCCCTTACACTGCATCCGGGCTATCTACCCCAGGCCAGGTATAGCGCTCATACCTATAATCCCAGCATTGGATCATGAATTAATCACACACTCTAGAAGTGTACCCCAGTGACTACAGGAGGCTTTGGGGTGGGGGTGGAGACACCTAGATACAAACCATAGTAATGTATACCTACACGGTGAGTAGGCTTTCAGCAGCCCTATTAAGACTGGTTCCAGAACCTTCTGAAATACCAAACTAGAGGCTGGTCGAGTCTTCTAGATAAAATGGTATAGAATTTATACCTAATCCACTCATACTCTCTGTATACTTCAAACCATACCCACATTACTTACAACACCCACTACAATGTAAGCACTATATCAATAGTTGTTTTCTGCATTGTATGAGAAGAAAAAAAAACTACATGTTCTGTACAAATGCAATTTTTCCCAAGTATTTCTTTTATCTGTACTTGGCTGAACCCATGGATGCAGAACCTGTGGACATTTGAGCCAATAATTGCTGTATTTTTATGGTATAGTTACATTCATAAACTTTTTTTTTTTTATACTGCAGATTGAATTTGGGACCTTGCACTTGCCAGGGAGGTGCTTATGCCACTGAGCTATCTCCCTGGTCCTTATAGCTCACATAGAAAGAGTTCTTTTTATTTATTTATTTATTATTTATTTATTTATTTTTTTGTCTTTTTTGAGACAGGGTCTCACTATGCAGTTCAGGCTGGCCTTAAACTCACTTTGTAGCTCAGGCTGGTCTCAAACTCACAACAATCCTCCTGCCTCAGCCTCCCAAGTTCTGGGATTACAGGCATGCACCACCACGCCCGGCTTGAAAGAGTTCTTTTTAAAAATTAATTCATTTTAATCCTAGCACTGAGGAGGCTGAGACACAAGGATCATTGCAAGTTTGAGGCCAGCCAGGGCTACATAGTGAGTTCAAGGTCAGCCCGAATTACCCACTGAGAATTTGCCCCCACCCCACCCCAAATTTTTTGTAAAGCTAAGCAGGGGAGAAAGCTCAGCAGTCTAAGTGCCTGCTTGGCAAGCTCAATGACCCAAGTTTGATCCCCAGTACCACATGCTAGCACTGTGCCAGCCCTGAAACCGGGCATGGTGATGCATGCCTATAATTCCAGTGCTGGGAAGGCTGACACACGAAGATCACTACATGTCTGAGCTGCATGGCAAGACCCTGTATCCAATACATGCATTTTTAAAGTGTAAAAAATAAAAAGAATTCACTTTACTAATGAACCTTTTTACCAAAATAAGCAGTAAATGACAGGGTTGGAGGAGATTTAAAATGAAATTAAAATAAAAGGCTAGCAACTGATAGACTACTTATAAGATCCTAAGTAATTAATTAATGCAGATTTCTATGATAAAAAAAAAATACTGGATGCTTGTCAATACTTTTAAAATAAAATCTTTCAAGAATGTACTTTCCTGAAGGCAGAGGGCAGATCTGCCTCCCCTACACTAACAAAAGAAACTTCATAAATCAGGACAAAGGCTTCAAAAGGTGTGAGGGAGTCGATTAAAAATGTGCTTTCACTCACAAAATTCATTTCCTTCAGAATGCCTTTGGCTTGCATTAGAATTTGTACAGTGATCAAAAGGGTTTTATAAGGAGCGGGTTACAATGCATTTAGCTATTAAAAGGAAAGCAAAATCATTTTCTAAGAGGAACTGTCTAATTAGATGGATCATTTACACAGAAGTCCCCACTCCCTGGTGATCGCCAAGGCACAGGCTGTCTGGCCCTCTGGTTGCTCTACACAGGTGGCAGAATATTACCCTTTGCACAGTGCTGTGCATCACAGGTGACTTCTGTGTCCCTTTCTCTGCTGGCCTCACCAAGAGTCTGGACAGCAGCCACTCTTCCCACCTTCTGCACCTTTCTTTTCTGTCCACCACAGCTGGACCCCCACAGTCCAGCTCTTCAAAGCCCAAGAAACCCAGAGTCAGCCCAACTGACCAGGGGTAGGCCATCAATCATGTGTGGCCAAAGCTGGCACGGAGGAGCCCAGGGTCGATCCTGGGGAAGGCTGAATTTCTGGCTGGGAGGACAGGAGCCAACGTCACTTCCCCTCCCACCTAGCTCACCTCAGTTTCCTGTAATACACATAGAAGCACTTGTGGTATCGACAAGGAAGTTTTGGTAGTTTGTGCTGCTCAAGGAATTGGTAGATTTGATCTAATTTTTTTGGACTTACTGACGTAGTGGTGTGGGTAACATCTCTTGCTGTCCCTTTACAGCCCAGGTGATCTGTGGTGACAGTCCTTTCCATTCCTGATGATGGTCATTCATCCTCTTGTATTGATCAGTTTGGCACAATCAATTCTATCTCATCTGTGACTTCTAAAATGGCCAAATCTATACTGGCCTTTCTTCGTACTCTGATTTGATTTCCCTGCATCTTTTTCTACTCTCAGCCTCTGACGCCTCTCCCCCCTCCCCTTACTCTCTTTCAGCTTTCTTCTCATCATTCACAGCTTCCTAACCAGTCTCAAAACTCTGCCCTCATCCCCAGATTATTCACTTTTCAGTTTCCCCCAAGATAACCTTCATTTCATTCATCTCCCCACTGACCTGTAAACAGATAGCTCATGAATGAGGTTTTTTAATCTGGCTTTTCTCTCAATTTCTATTTTCCACTCTCCTCTCACAATTGTCGTTTCTACTTTCAGTTGGTAAAATCACCATTCCCCATGAGCTTGAAAATCCTAAATCACCAGTAATTCACTCTCATCCTCCAACCTCTCCCTCCAAAGGGTAGCCATATGCACTTTTCCTCCAAAAAGTCTCCTTATGTCTCTGCACCTCCTCTGGTCCTTTCCCACCTGCACCTCTGGGACCTGTCACTGCCCAGATTCCAGCCAGCACCATCTCCAGACCACACTGCTCCATGCCCTCCTTCACAAGCTGCCAGCCAAGAGAAAACCACTGTGGCCTTGCAAACACACGGTGCTCCCTACTATCTCAATGACAGAGCCGTGGCTTCCGGTTCTGCCTCTGTACCCAACAGGAGAACAGGCAGCCACACCTACCTGCTCATGGTCACTCCAGAACCTCTTTGCCCCATCTTTGTCTCTTCTGTCCCTTGCCTGGTTCCTCCTTCCAGACCAAACCCAGAGTGCACCTCTTCCACAAAGCCTTTTGTGTCTTCAAGGATCTTCCTCATTGAAGTATGGTAACGTATAAGAAAGTACACAGACCTCACACATGCAGTGCGATGACCTGGACGGCTCCATACCTCCATCAAGACAGAAAGCTGCCTTTGTCCCACAGTTCCCTCATCCCTCCCAGGAGCTCACCTTTTTTTTTTTTTTTTGTATGTGTGTGTGTGTGTGTGTGTGTGTGTGGTACTGGGGGTTGAACTCAGGACCTTGTGTTTGCCAGGGAAGCGCTTATTCTACTGAGCTATCTCCCCAGCCCCATTTTTTTTGTTTCACTTTCTTATTCCATAGGCACCACTGACAGGACCGCTTCGCCACAGATTCCTTTCACCTGGCTGTGTCCATTGCCTGTGTGGGATCAATAATGTGTGGTTTTATTTTGATATCTGCCTACACTGAACTACATCCCCAGACCTTGTTTTATTTTATTTCTAATTTGGAGACGGGGTCTTGCTAAGTTTCTAAGTTGTCCAGGCTGGGCTAGGACTTGTGATTTTCCTGCTTCAGTCTCTGACAATTGGTGACTACAGTGCATAAAGGTGACAGTCCTGTGAGGGTAGGTCACACAAGTTGCTCCTCCCACCATACCTGGCTCTGCGAATGTAGAGCTGAGGGTAGTGACTGTGCCTGTGACACACGTACACCGCGAAGTCCTCGTCATATGTCAGACACGGCACGCTGCCTACTTGATTAAAAACACTGATGAGGGTTGAGCCTAAGTCACAGGAAGAGAGCAATGTGTGATCATTTCATCAAAGAATAATTTCAAGGCTTCAAACAAGATGCAGCCTCCACACTACATGGTATCGTGGTGTTTATAATCAAGTGTGGATAGGGACACTCTCCACTTAGAGGCTAGCCCTCTTCTCACCCTAAGAGCCTCCCCGTCCAGGGCTGGGTGCAGGTGGGGTCAGGGGCCTTACCTAGGCTCACGTAGGATGGCACTATGAGAAAGATGAAGTGAAGCTCAGGCACTGCCTTAAACACGGTCCTGGAGGTGGGGAGAGAGAGCGATCATATTACTATCAAAGCCATATCAGCAGCCCACACCTCAGAGACAAATGCCCATCACAGAAGAATCCAGGTGTCCAGAAACCTACAAGGTCTCCAAGTCAGCTTCTTGTGTGCCCCTGCTTCCTGTGGACTCCAAAGAGCCCCTTCCTGCCTGCCCTGCAGAGTGGGGAGAACAGGGCATGGGTGCAGGTGGCACAGCAGATTTCTGCTGATATTAACCTTTGACCCAGCATCTGGACCGTCTGGTGTGACATTACTAAGTGACTTGAAAGCTAGCCTCCGCCCCAAGGCCTGTGCAGGCTGTCGGAGGCCCCTGGCCACAGCACGGCGGCCCTGCAGATCACCTTTGCTGGCATCCCTGGTCCCCCTGAGGCCTGTCTGGTAACAAATCCCACTAGAAGAAAGATGCAGAGTGCATTCTAATACTTTGTTTATTTTCATCTAGAAATATCACCGCTCTCAAAGTGAAAGCTTTTGTTCACCCCTGAACTACAGCAAATGAAATGCCCTAAAGAATTTCATGGTGATTAAAAAATATTTTGAAACTGCCTGCACAGAGGCCTCTGTAGTGCTCACTGTCTGCAAGGCCCCAACCACTTACTGAATAATCTCTTTGCAGCAGCCAGTAGAGTACTCATCCACAGCCACGAAGAGGTGCAAGAACAGCGTGTTCAGAGGCTGCAGGGAAGAGGAGAAGGGCTGAAGACTGGGTTGGCATTCAGGCACCACTCAGAGGCACAGGGGTGGCCGCAGACAGAGCTGCCTGGCACGTGGGGATGACATTTTATGTGTACATGCTGAAGCACGAGGAGGCTTTGCAGCCCTGTCACCAGCTCCTTCGATGCTTTCTGTGGTCCTGGCTCAGAATTATTCAAGGGAATAAATATGTATGAGTCCTGAGTGTAAGCCCTTCCATACCAGCAGACAGCTGTGGCAGGAAAGAGCCTGCAGGGCAGCAGCATCCATCAGTGGCCCCAAGTCCTGTCTTCAGGGGTGTCTGTGCCAGGCAAGGTAGTCACATCTTCCCTGGGGCTCAAGTCAGCAGCTGCCTCCCTGTTCACGGGACACAGAGGAGGAAGCACTGTTGAAACTGAAGAAGAAAAGGCAGATGCCGAGGACAGAATCTGAAGGCTTGCTTTGTTCAACATCCCAGGAGTCAGAATCAAATATTACTCTTGAGATCTAGAAAACCTTGGAGCTGAAAACTAAGGGTAGTAAGATTCCACCATGACTCTGGGGTAAATATCCACGTCTTTCAAAGCTTCATACCGTAACTTTTAAAGAGCATTTTACCTGCCTAAATCACAGGTAGTCTTTCTAGACAGACCTTCAGGGTCACTTATGTTGATGAGCAAATCTCCCAGTCATAGAAATGGTACAAATGAGAAGCTATGAACTGTCTAGTGTGGACAGCAGGACCCATCTGTGTGTGTCTGTGTGTGTGTGTGCATGTCTCTTATTTTCTACAAGTAGGGACTGCCTCCCAGACCTCTGCAGATCTCAGAGGCATTGATGCACATATCTTCAATCCTCCAGACTGCCTATAATCCTAATCCAACACAATGCTAATTAAACAGCTGTTAGACTGTGTTCACTGGAGAACAATGACAAGGAAAGACATCTGTGTATGTTTGGTTCAGATATGATTTTTACAACTACGTTACATTGGAAGATGTTTGAATCTGGGGACCTAGGGTAAAGAAGGGACCTAGAGACACAAAGGAGCTGTGGTTCCCAGGTGGCCTTGGGTTAAGGTTGCCCTTTCTGCCTGGACGATATGGCTCCGCTGCCTTTAGAATGACCGATAATGGGCATAGTGTGGCAAGAGGAGAATCAAAACTCCCAAAGGCCAACAGTGAAAAGCCCTAAGCCCAGATAATCCTAACAACAAGGCCAGAGCCTGAAGCACTGAAGCATTGTGTATTCTCCCAATAATGGCGCCACACCCCTCCTCAACACCAGCATTGCATTCTGAACAGGACAGGTCTTGGGAGCACAGAGACTATGTTCCCCCAATTCTCCTTTCCAGCAGAAATATAATATGGGGACAACCTGCTCGGGCTCCCCCTCCTGTCCCTCTCTCAGATAGGAACTTTCTTTCCCTCAATAAATATATTCTTCTCACAAAAAAAAAAAATAATAACATAATTAAGCTGGACATGTTGACACGCACCTGGAATCCTAGCACTCTTAAGAGGCTGAAGCAGGAGGATTGACAGTTAATTAAAGATTTACTCTTTAAATGGCTTTAGGATAAAATAATTGCTTCAGTGGTAAATACCCCTGGCATGGAAAACACATTAAGACTTAAGGCTTTGTTACAGCTTGTGTCTAGATGTCTCCCCCCCAAAGCCTTGAAAGTCAAAGGTGAGGCTCTTAGAAGTGGCTAGATTTAGATAGAGTGTGTGAAGCTGGGATCAAGTGTGTGTGACTACTAAATTATTCCACAGATTGGTTTGGCATAGTTCTGGGAGTGACAGTGGGAACTCCTTCCCTGGATAGAATAAAAGGGACAGAAAGAGGGCTACTAGAGTCACTTGTCACTTGCTGCCTTCTGCCTGCCAAAGACTGTTTTACCTCTGTGATGCCCCTCTGCCATGCCACACTGCTTTGGAGCCAGCTGACAGTGGGTTGAATCCTCTACAAACTGTGAGCCAAATAAACATTTCTCCCTTTAACTCTGGGTGTCAGGTATTTTGATTAAGTAGCCAGAATAGTATCCAAGATAGGCTCTATACCGGGGCTTTCCAATAGAAAACAACATAAGCCATAACTGAAAGCTACAGATTTAAGCCACAGATGCAATTTTAAATCTTCCAGTAGATATATTAAAGGATAATGAGTTCAATTCTTTTTAATTTAGTATTTTCTTTAAACTAATATATTCAGACTGCCCAGGCCACCAGATCCGGAATAGACCCAGAGTGCAGGCACAGCGTGGAACCCTTCAGCAGAACTCCCTGCAAAGAGGCTAGAGGCAAGACCCACCCAGCTGATTCAGGAGCAGAACATCTTGCCAGAGTGACATAAAGGGTTCACCTGCAAGGCTGCAGCAGGAAGAAGTGGAGCACAACAGCCAGAGCCAAGCCACACCCACCTGGAGAAGTCTGAATTTTGTAGATCCAGACATGGTGCTACATACATACAAAATGATAAAGAAGGAACAAAAATCAGTCTCAGGCCCTGAGTCCACCCAATACAAATGCAGAAGACACTAGCATAGAGGAAATTGGAAATCACACACCTGAAATCTCTGAAATAATAGCATTGCAAGTAAAGAAACAACTGCAGAAAGGTACAGAAGAGATCAGATCAGAAATAATTTCTGAAGTAAAAAAGTAGTGATAACTATAATCAAAGAACTACTAAGTGCTTCTAA
>PVKA01026063.1:0-32185 GCA_004027165.1 Ctenomys sociabilis
AATCCCTGGTTCCACCAAAAAAAAAAAAAAAAGTAAATTAAAAAAAAAAAAAGTCAGGGACCTTGGAGAAGTTCAGTGATCTATGCACCTGCCTAGGCAACTATAAGGACCCAGGTTCAATCCCTGTTACTAAATATTGTGCCAGCCTGCCCTGGGCACGCCAAACTGACCACCAACACTGGGTGTGGTGGGGCCAGGGAGATGGCTCAGTGGAATAAGCACTTCCCTGGCAGACGCAAGGGCCTGAGTTCAATCCCTGGTTTCGTAAAAAAAAAAAAGACTGGGTGTGGTGGTGCATGCCTATAATCCCAGCACTGGGGCAGCTGAAGCAGGAGGACCACTGCAAGCCAGAGCTGCATAGTGAGACCCTGTACCAAACTAAAAAAAAAATAGTAACAGTAAGTCAGAGGTTTTCCTAGATCATAAAAATCACAAAGCATATCTTACAAACGAAACAACTCAATAGAGGACAAAAAAAGAGCAAGTATTAAAAGTCCTGTTTTGATCCAGGCAAGGGTAATAAGCACTGCTTAGCAAACGCTACTTGCTTCATCTGTTTCCAACTGTGTGTGTCTAGTTGCCTCGAGATGAAATGGACTACAATGAAAGCATTTCTGATTCTGAACAACACTGCCTTAATTATACCCAAGCTACCCGAGACCAAATAGCGAGACAGGCCTCCTAACACTTCTACTTCTCCCCAAATCTGTAGGACTTAAGATAAATACACCTGCTCATCCAGAAAATGGCGTAATTCAAGCTCCACTCAAAATTAGCTGCATTTACACCTTGACTTTGGGTGGAGGACTGAGGATCGAGTCCAGGGCCTTCACACTGAGCTAAGCCCCCAGCCCTGTTTTTTTTTTTTTTTTTTTTTTTTTTTTTTATTTGAGCCAGTGTTGCCTAGGCTGGGCCAGAACTCCCATTTCTCCTGCCTCAGCCTCCCAGAGCTGACTCACAGGTGTCCTTCCCAGGTCCTGGGGGCGGGGCACAGCCCAGGGTGGATGCAGATGCGGATGGACACTGTGCACCGCCTCTCCTGCCTCAGGACTCTCTCTCCTTCCACCTGCTGAAGTCTAATACCAGGGTCCCCATCCTCGAAGCAGTTAGCCAGGTGTCCCCTCTTCCATTCCTGCCCAGCAGCACCACCTTCCTTTCAGTCCTCTGCGTGCTGGGGACCACTGTCCCAGACCAAAGCCAAGGCTCCTTCCTCCCAGTCTCCCTCCAAAACCCTTCAGGGCTTGCTCCTACCTCCAACATCAAAGCCACACCCCTGCCTTGGCTTCTGACACCCATGTCCTTTTTGCCCCCATGGATGCCACGCCATATGTCCACTCGGCCCCTCCCACTGCCACTTCCACAGCCAGGTCTTTGTGACTGCCAACCAAATCGCACTTAAATCACTGCAGGCAGCAGCAGACAGGCACAGAGATGGGGCCCGGGCTATGGTCTCATTAGTCTTTTGTTCTGGAAGATACAGTTATCCCTTTACAAAAATATAACCCTTATGTTTCCATGCACAAAGTTTCTCGTTATCTTAAAGGAATTAATAAATATTTTGGAAATATCTCATATTCAAAATTCTTCTTGATCCTGGAGTGAGAACCCAGGGAGCTCTGAGCTGCATCCCAGCCCTTCTGTTATTCTTATTTTGAGCTCTACAGGCACCTGGGCCACTCCTCAGGGTTCTGCCCTTGAAAAACACATCTGCTGGGGCCTGATGTCTAACAGAGGGTTCCTAGGGAAAGCTGAACGCTGGCGCCATCTTCTTGCGTCACCCTCCTGAGTGCTGGGATTACAGATGTGAACCACCATGCCCAGCCATATTCAATTTGTTACTACAAATTCATTATCCGTATCTATAGCCCATAAACTTGCAGTAATTTTGAAGGGTGTCAAATATCTTCGAGACCAAGACCAGGAGGCTTGACAACAGCTGCATCGGGATGCACATGTCAGGTCCAGCAGGCCCTGGGTTAAAGGCGCCCTGTTCTCTGCCTGTCTCCCTCTTCCCTATTTTCTCTCCTCCCTAATTGTTGCTGGGGAAGTTTAAAGTAACTTCACTAAAAAGTATGCATTTATCATAGTAATTATCACTGTTATTTAAAAAAAAAAAAGTGACTAGCTCCAACTTTCCACCCTCCTACCTCAGCCTCCCAGAGGCTGTAGCGTGCCTCCAAGCCCAGCTGAGAAGTGAACTAACAAACGCACATATTTATTAGAAACTGATTTACAAATGGCGCACAGCACAGGGAGGCACAACACATGGGAGTGTGTGAAGATTCGCTCTTACACCAACAGGAGTCGCCTGTGCATTGGGGTAGAAGTGTGAAGGGGGAACCTGAGCCTCTTCCCAGGGAAAGATGGGGGTGGCCTGGGCTGCAGGCACAGCAAGTAGGAAGGCAGAGGAAGGAAGGGACAGGGGGGCCTGGAGCGGCTGAAGCACACTGGGCCTGCTTCCTGCTCTGCCACTGAGGTGATGAGGCAACAGGGGACACAGCCCAGGTCCTCCCCCAAGGCCACAGACACCGCATGAAGGGACTCAGGACACATACTACCCAAGAAGACCGGCTGCTGGGAGGGGACAGCACTGTCACCGATAGAAAGGTCAGACCCTACCAGTGCTACCCACAGCTGAGCTCTGCCACAGGAGCCACCAAAGCAGAGCTTGGGAAGGTTCTGCAAGGAGCACATGGTTGCTCTCCTGGGCTGAGCACACAGCAAAGGAGGGGGTCGGACCTGATGGGGCTGGAAACCCTGGGGCCCAGGCTCGCAGACACTCAACATCCTCAAGTGTTGTGGCCCAGAGTGCAACCTTGGCTAGGGAGAGGTGGATGTTTATTCTAGAAGAGGCCGAGGGAAGAAAGAAGCCAGGGCTCATGGGTCTGCCTGTGACACTAGAGACTGAACCCAAGGCCTCTGCACTCAGCTACATCCTATCTTTTTTTTTGGGACAGGATCCCAAGTCACTGACTTCCCCAGGCTGGGTTCCAACTTGAGATTTTAAGTTTCCTGCCTCAGCTTCCCAGAGTACTGGGACCACACACATGCACACAACTATCCTTTGTGGATTGTCCCCACGGTCACCCTAGGGGCAAGCCTGGGAGACAGTTATGACATTGTAATAATGGCGTAGTGGCAGCTGTCACCCATTAAGGACTTGTACTCTGCCTGGCACTTAGCCACTCTGAAGCCTCAGCCGGAGGGTCCTTGCTCCCACCCCCATGTCTATCCTGAGCTTCACTCCTGATACGTGAAAAAGAAAAAGAAGCCAGGAGTAGTGGTGCTGGAAGTGATGGGGTACACCTCTAATCCCAGCACTCGGGATGCTGAGGCAAGAGTATCTTTTCAAGTTCGAGGCCAGCCTGGGCTACAAAGTGAACTCAAGACCAGCCTGAACTCCACAGTGAGGCCTTGTCGAAAAAAGACAAAACAATAAGAACACTCTCCTCTCAGGCTGTGTGAGACAGGACAGAAAGACGGGCAGCGGTGCAGCGGCGGGGCTCCCACCCCGGGGAGCAAGGCTGCAGAGGGCCTTCACACCCAGGAAGGCGTCAGGAGGCCTGGGGCCTGGCCTTTCCTTATTCACAGGGTGTGCGTGGGCGTCGCCTGCAGGGGGCGCGCAAGTCACTCGCGGGTCAGGGCAGAGGTGGGGAGTAGCTGCGCAGCTCACGCGCTGGGCGCCTCGGTCTGCTCGGCTCAGGTCCTTCCACTGGGGTGCGGGCAGCGAGCGAATCCGGGGCTACCGGGGAGGACCCCGCAGGCTTCTCCCCAGGCCCCTGGCCCCGGCCTCGCCCCTCCGGGTGGCCGTCTGGGATGTATGCGGCCCGCTGCTGGGATGAAGACTGTTGCAGAGCTCCCCCTGCCGCCGCCGCCGCCGCCGCCGGCGTCCTGCCCTTTGGAAGCTAGAAGGGCCATTCCTGTGGTCCCCACAAAGACCGCTGGCCTGTCCTCTGCCCCCGGACACATGGCCCTGCTATCTCAAGGGCAAAGGAGGCCTAGCACAGTGGCATATGCCTGCAGTACTACAATTTAGGAGGCTGAGCAGGAAGATCCTGAGTCTGAGACCAGTCTGGGCCACATGGACAGGCCTTCTCAAAAAAAACCTGCCAGCCGGACATGGTGGCGCACTCCCGGAGGCTGAGGCAGGAGGATCACTGCGAGGTTGAGGCCAGCCTGGGCTACAAAGTACGCTAAAGGCCAGCCTGAACTACAAAGTGAGACCCTATCTCAAAACAACAAAGAAACCCCACAACAACAAAAATCAAGGTTAAAGGAAAATCAGGAGGGGAAAGAAAAAAAAGATGAAATGTGTGTTCCTATCCTATCCCGGGAGGGGAGCCGGTCCCACAGGCCGAGCCCACACTCTCCGGCCAGAACCACAAGGCACACGGCATGGAGGTTGTCCTGGGCCCAAAGAGGCTCTCGGCCCGCTGTGCAAACAGCTGGGAGGGAGGGCAAAGGTCCAGGGAAGCCAGCTGCGGGCCTGGAGCTCCAGGCAATGACCCTCCTCCAGCCAGCGCTGGCCAACAGCGCCACCTGGTGGGCGACGGGCACACCACCGAAGACGCGGAACCAGGTGCGGCATTACCGTATGAGTCACGGGGCAGGAACTCGAGCCGCTCTGAACACGCCTAGACGTCCCTAGACCGCACTACCTCCTTCAGACGTGAAGGCAGTTAACAGAACGTTTGGACTGATGGATCAACTGACTGTACTGGGAATTGAATGCAGGGTGTTTGTACCGAGCTGTACCCCTAGTCCTTTTTTATTATTATGATACAGGGTCTGCAAGTTGCTAAACTGTCTAGGCTGCGCGCCAATTGATGATATTCCTGCCTCAGTCTCCCGGAGCGCTGGAATTACAAAAATGCATGGCCGTGGGCCAGTCAGATAGCTCAGCGGACTAAAGCGCCTGCTTAGGCAGAGTACTGCTTGGGTTTGATCCCCTGCATATGGTGCCAGCCCCGCCCCCTGGGGCGCACTGAGACTGACATTGAGACCAGGCATGGTGGCGCAGGGCTGTAATCCCAGCACTTGAGAGGCTGAAAACAGGCAAACACTACAAGTCCGATCTGTGTAGTGAGACCTTGTAGACCCTGTACTAAATTTTTTTTTAAATGCATAGCCACGCCATGCAGTTCTTCCTCATTTAGCTATTTTTTTTTTTTTTTTTTGGCAGAAATGGGAATTGAACTCAGACCTTTAAGCTTGCCAGGGAAGCACTTATTCCAATGAGCCATCTTCCCAGCCCTCATTTCAAATTCTGATTCTGTAAGTTTCCCTACCTCCTTTCTCAACCTTTTCCCTAAAGCATCTTTTCTCCTATGCTTCACTTCCTTTTAGAAAATGTATTCACTTCCAGAAGCTGGGTATGGTGACACACATCTATAATCCCAGCACTCTTCAATCCCCAGTATGGGGGGGGGGGGTTAAATAATAATCCCAGCACTAGAAGGCTGAAGCAAGAGGATCTTTGAGGGTTCAAAATCAACCCGGGCTACATAGTGAGTTCAAGGCCAGCCTGGGGCTGGAGAGATAGCTCAGTAGAATAAGCACTTGGCTGGCAAGCTCAAGGCACTGAGTATCGCCAAAAAAGGCCAGCCTGCACTACACAGTGAGACACTCTCAAACAATAAACCCCAAAATAAAAAGAATTTTTTTTTTTTTTTGGTCTTTCCTGAGACAGACACTATGCAGTTTATGCCTTGAGCTCACCATTCTGTTGCCCAGGCTAGTGTCAAATTCAAAATGATCCTCCTGCCTCAGCCTCCCAAGTGCTGTGATTATAGGCATGCGCCACTACAACTGGCTTGTTCAATTAATTCTGAAGTTCAGAAAGACATTTTGAAACCAGAGAGCCTCACGTTCAAGTGTGGACTCTTGACTTCGTGGCCTTGGACAGCTCTCTTGGCCTCCCTAAATCTGTGAGCTGGGGGTGGAGGTCTCTACTACCTGGGTGAGCACCAGGACAGCCCAAAGCCCAGGACAGCTCCAGTGGCACCATCCAGCTCCCAAGTGGCCACTAGAGCCACATTCCTTTTCCAGGGAGTGCTTGGGGAGAGAAAGGCATAGGAGTGGAGAGGAGATGGTAAGAGCCTTCTTAGCCAACCAGCTGAGTGAAGAGGATGGGGTCCATCAGCGCAGAGGACAGCACGACCAGCTCTTTGAAAAGGCTTTTTTTTTTTTTTTTTTTTTTTTTGGCGGAACCGGTGATCAAACTCAGGCTCTTGAGCTTGCCAAGAAGTGCTTATTCCACTGAGCCATCTCCCCAGCCCCTTTAAAATTTAAATGGCTTCCCAGGCAAGATAAACAGACTGGCTCCCAGCAAGGAAACAGAACTTGGTGGGGCCCCAGAACTTTCCCCACCCCAGCCCTCCTGAGACTTCCTCTTGCGGTTTCTCAAGAGTACAACCTGTTCTTCACACACTAGAGAGAGAGAGAGGACTGCAGGGGAGGGGGCAGCAGGGGGCAAGGTCTTGGAGGAGGGCATAAGAGGGGGCGGGGAGCAGCCTGATTCCCTCTGAAAGTCTCATCCTGCCTCCTGGTCATCTGGCCGTGACTCCTCTGCCCTGGAGTGCTATGGCACCCATCTCACAAGGTGGCTTTGTCCTTCCCGCCAGGCACATAAAAACAGCAGGGTCCAGAAAGTAAGGAAAATGCCCACATGCCAGCGCACACCAGTGGCGCTGCCCCTGCCCACCTTAGGGAACTGGATGCTCGGAAGCTGGGAGGTGCAGCTCTTGTGTCCCACATTCCCAGGTTCCAGCACACAGGGTGGCCTCCTGGAGCAATTTTTTTTTTGGGGGGGGGCAGTCTCAGCCCAGACTGACATTGAACAATGATCCTCCTGCCTCAGTCTCCAGAGTGATTTTTCTTAGCCAGGAGTAGCGTCCCCCAACCTGTAATCCCAGCACTTGGAAAGGTAAGGCAGGAGAATTACGGCAAGTCACAGGACAACCTGGCCTACATAGTAAATCTGAGACTAGTCTAAATTACATAGTGAGAACCCAGTCTCAAAAACACAAATAGGAAATAGGGCCGGGGAGATAGCTCAGTAGAACAAGCACTTGTGCAAGGCCCTGAGTTCAATCCCTGGTTCCGTCAAACAAAAAAAAGAAAAAACAAAAACCCACAAATAACGAGAAAAGAAGGTCCCCCTTTCTCTTGTGAACCCATAGGAAACATAGACATGTGTGCCTTCACACACACACAGAGCGCTGTGCTCCCAGCTCAAGCCCCAAATAGGGCTAACAGGCTCACACTTCCACATCACTCAGGGACAGTCACCCTTCAGGACCCCAAATTCAGACTCCCCACTTGACCCACCCAGGCAGCAGGTGGCTGGGTGGTCAGGAGCAGGTCCTCCTGAATCCCATGACTGGGTCCAATCCCACTGGGCCGCTGACTTTCCAATAGCCCTACAGGAAGACTGGTCATCCCCATGCCTGGTCCCATAGGTTGGAGATGCCCCTGAGACACTTCCTAGGACTATGAGGATCACCCCATGATATGTGACATCAAAGCCACCAATGGGCACCTAAGTCAGCAAGCATTACACATCCTGGAACGATGGGAATGGAAAGGGAAGACACCCGGGGCCACATACATCCTGGATGCGAGGACCAAGCAGTCAGAGCCCCACTGGGCTGATCAGAAGCTCCAACCTACCCACAGCGATGTCCCTGCCCCCCTCACCTGTGTAGTCAGTGGATGACCACAGCGTGTTGTGTCAAACTCAAAAACCACTGTACAACTGACAAGTCTCCACTCTTAAGAGCCCAGAGGGAGCGGAGAGGACACAGGAAGCCACTCGACAGCCACTCCTCCACCCATGTCAGGTCCCATAGGAAGCCTGGGGTTGAGGACAAGCCCCCTTACCGGAAGCTGCTCCAGAGCCCAGGATGGGGCTGAGACCCAGGATGGTGTGGACTCTCACCAAGCAGGGTGGATCCACTGTCTTTACCCAAAGGGAACCCCACAAGGCTGGTCCACCTTGGTGCCTACCTCCTTTCTCACCTGAACGGTGGGTGGAAGTGCAGGACTGGTTCAGCAGTCACCATGTGTCCCCGTGCTTGACACCATCCAGGGTTCAGCTCAGCTCTGGGCGATAAAGACCCCAAAGACTGGCTTCGAGGCCGCCTGGTTGGTGACTGCTATGCTTTTCTGTGAAAGCTTTCCCAGTCCTCCAGCCACAGCGCTGGACCCCTCATCGCTGGTGTGACCTGGACAGACCAACCGGGGTACGAGGTATCTCTGCACAGCATCCGTACAACCTGCAGCACTTGATCGATGCAAAGAAAGCACCCTGTCCCTTAGTGATAGCAGCGTCCTCCACATTGGGAGACACAGGCAATGAGGTCACCTGTGTGCCCACCGGGGAACACCGCAGAGGATCCCTCCTTGGTTCTAGTGCAAAGTTCACAAGTGAATCCAAGAGCTCCACATACTCAGGGCCCCTGCTACGAGATTTCTCTGTCCTCGTGGACAGGACAGCTCGCTTGGAGAAACAAGGCTGCGCTCTGGGGACCATGGGACGGTGAGAAGGCACGCACTCCTTAAATCCCTCGTCCGGGCTCCCAGCTCCAACTCCCTCGCTAGCCTTGAGCGACACCCAAGAAGGTCGCGGAGTCAACCAGCTCGGGGCTACTCCAGCCCCAGCCTACCTCATCCCGGAGCCCGCGGTGGCCAGAGCCGCGGAGGCCGCAGCATCCTCCTAGGAAGGGGACAGCTTTCGGATCCTCGGCACCCAAACAAAACAGCGACCGCCCTCGCGGGCAGACGTGTTTACACAGTCGGCGCGCCAGGCGAGTTCGAAGCTGGGCAGGAAGTGGGGAGCGGGGGAGGAGGGGGCGCGGTCCTCGGGACGTAAACAACCACTCAGATTTCAACCCCCAGCGCCTAGGGCAGGGTCGGCCGCGTGGGTTCCTTGCCTTGTGCTCAAAAGGGAATATGAGGTAGGTGCGACAAGGCGAGGTGTCAAAGTCCCACAGCCAGGGAGGAGCTGCGTTTAAAGTCTTGTCTGCACCTCTAGGGTTCCCAAGTCCCAGCCCTGGGGCAAGGGGCACGTAAGGGGATGAGGGGGCGTGGCCCGGACTCACCTGTGCCGCGCCCCGCCCCCAGTGACGCCACCGGCGCACCATCCCCGCCCTTCGCCGCCACGGAGCATACGACTACAAGTCCCATCATGCCCCGCGCTGACGCTCACGACGCCAGAGCAAGATGGCCGACACTGCGTCCACAGCCGGGGCTGGCGGCTCTGGAACGGTAAGGGAAGGAGGAGCGGGGTCGGAACCCAGAGAGTTTCGTGGCCTCTACCCTCCCTCTGGCCTATGCAACACGCTCGTCCCCCAAAACCCAGTCCCATCATGAACTCCGACTGGAGGTAGGCCTTTCAGGCCGTACGTGACCCCCTTTTGGGACTTAGCGAAAGCTCCAGAGTTCATGGACCTGCGTCCTGATTGGCTTGTCGCGGTGTGTGTGGGGGGTGGGAACCAGGAACACCTTGTGATTGGTTCAAAGAGGCCGCTTTTACCCTCTCATTGGCCAACCCACGTTGGGAGGGATTCCCCTTTCAAAATACTTAGCTTCCCTGTATTTCTGTGCTGTTAACCTTTTGCCCTCCTCTCCTCGACATCGTGGATTGTTTTAATTTTTCTTGTTAATATAATGGTGTAGAGATGAGAGGAACAAGAGTTTCTTTTTTTTTTTTTAATGTATTTGGTACAGGGTCTCATTGCAAAGCTCAGACTCATAGTGATCCTCCTGTTTCAGCCTCCCCAGCGCAGGGATTACAGGCGTGCTCCACCATGCCCTGAGTTCCTTTTTCGTGTGAAGTAGATTTATTCAGTTCTATCACACGTTTTTAGGGACTGGGGAGATAGCTCATCAGCATAAGCGCCTGCTTGGCAAGCACAAGGTGCCAAGTTCGATCCCCTGTAAAAAAAAAAAGAAGAAGCATATCACACGTGTTTTTTAATCTACGTATTTACTGGTATTTAGTACAGGATCTACAGGGTTTCATCACGTAGATGGGATTCGTAGTGATTCGCCTCTTTTCAGCCTCCCAAGTGCTGGGAATACAGGTGCGCGCCAGCACACCCAGTCTCAATTGCTGTCCCAGCATGCCCCGGGGGCTGGGCCAGCGCCAGCACTGCAGACAAGGATCAAACCCTGGCGGTTGCCCTCTGCCTACGGAAGCCTTATAGACCACTGAGCTGCCTGGCCCTTTTTCTTTCGCTCTCGCTCTCTCTCTTTTTTTTTTTTTTTTTTTTTTTTTTTTTTTGTGGTATTGAGGATTAAACTCAGGACCCTGTGCTTACCAGGCAAACACTTATTTTACTGAGTCATCTCCCCGTCTTCATCTGTACATTGTGACCACATGTTAAAGTACAAAGTGAAAAGGAGCCATTTTCTGTGGGAATGTTAGGTTACCAGAAAGGTTGCTCTGTATTTAGTGCATCTTCAGTATCCAATTATTACTCAGTTGGCCGAGATCTATAAAAATACACATGGGCTGAGCACTGTGGCACCTGGCTGTCCATTGTGAGGTCCTGTGTTCAATTCCCTGTGTTCCCACCGCCCCCTGTTGTAAACAGCCAGGCATGCCTGTAATCCCAGCATTTGGCAGGTTGACCCAGGAGAATCTATGTGAGTTTGAGGCCATCCTGGGCTACATAGTAAATTCAAAGCCACCTTGAACTTCATTTCAAGACCCTGTCTCAAAAAAAAAGCAAAACACATCTGAACATTATGCATAAGGAAGTATTTAGCAAGAAAACTCATTTGCCTTGAGATGTGTGAACTGTGGGATTGTACCCTGGTCCAATGGTGAGAAAATCAGTATCTGTGCTCTTGCTCCTCCATAATTCACAGAGATCAGGAAGTAAACAGTCCACTAACCCTGCTGATAACTACTATCTGGCCCGGAGGAGAACCTTGCAAGTCGTGGTGAGCTCCTTGTTGACAGAGGCAGGATTTGAGAGTGCTGAGAAAGCTTCAGTGGAAACCCTGACTGAGATGCTGCAGAGCTGTGAGTACTGGGAAGCATCCGGCCTTTTCCAAACCAACCCTAGAGTCTGTGCCTTGCCCTGCGCTGTGATGGTGAGAGAGCATTTGAGGGAAAAATTGGGCGGACTGAGGTAATTCACAGACTTTAGAATCAGAGGGATATGAATATAAATTCTCCCTCTGTCATTCAGTGGTTTGTTTGAGCCAGGTCATTAAACCTCAGCTTCCTTGCTTGACTTATTTTTTTTTTTTTTTGCAGAACCTGGGATTGAGCTCAGGCCCTCGTGCTTGCCAGGCAAGCACTTATTCTACTGAGCTATCTCCCTGACCCTCCTTGCTTGAAATGGGATAACAGTTTGTACCTGGGGGAGGTATGAGCATACATATGTGCAGAATGTTTAGTGAGGGGGAGAATGTAAACTCCTGATGACGTGTAGGTGCCTTCTTACGATTTTACCTCTGTTCTCAGAGGACTTCCATTTTGTTGAGAACACACGACTGAGTCCCATGAAATAGGTACTATCACATGATGTGATTAGCTACTGGATTGCAATATGAAGAATGAGGATGGATAAGTTTTATGGAATGGAAAAAAAAATATTTTTTTGAAGGGACAAGTCATAGCCATACATAATTTCACATACCTAAAATCCCAGCTACTCAGAGCCAGAGTCAGGAATATCCTAAGTTTGAGACCATCCTGGTAGGGGGCCGGGGAGATGGCTTAGTGGAATAAGTGCTTCCTTGGCAAGCACAAGGGCCTGAGTTCAATCCCCGGTTCCACCAAAAAAAAAAATACAAAGAGACCATCCTGGAAAATTTAGTGAGACCCTGTGTTTAAAAACAAACAAAGAAGGCTGGGCATGGTGACTTACACCTGTAATCCCAGCTCTCAGGAGGCTGTAAACTGGTGGATCACTACGAGTCCAATCTATTAGTGAGACCCTGAACACCCTGTAGCCCCTTCCCTAAAATAAAATAAAATAAACCAGTACAGAGGTACATTCCTCTAATCCTAGTTCCCTAGAAGGCTCAGGCAGGAAGACTGCCGGTTCAAGGCCAATCTGGACAACTTAGTGTGACCTTACTTCAAATTAAAATAAAAGAGTTGGGGCTATAGCTTGGTGATAGGGTGAGCCACCCAGCTACAGTATTTGTATAGGGTTGACACCCTTAGAAGTGAGTAGGAGGAAGGTGTGCTCAGACAAGCTAAACTGCAGTGCTGCCCTTTTGGGGCCAACAGTATAGCTCAATGGCATAGCACCTGCCTTGCAGATGCGGGGTCATGAGTTTGATTCCCAATACCCCCAGCCCCCACAAAAAAAGAGAGATGTTGAACTGCATGTCTGTGTTGTGGCATGTTTTAGAATTGCATTTCTTTGGGAGGGTGAGTATTTCACTGTCTGAAATGAAAAGCTTGCTTGCTTTTCTTCTCTCAGGGTGCAAGTAGTTGTTCCTACCTTTTCTTTTCTTTTTGTCTTTTTGAGACAGTGTCCCATTGTGCAGTTCAGGCTGGACTTGAGCTCACTTTGTAGCCCAGGCTGGTCTCGAACTAACAACAATGCTTGGCCTCCCGAGTGCTGGGATTACAGGCTCTTGCCACCACGCCAAGCTCCTTTTCATTATTTTGAATAATGCTGCTCTGAATACAGAGAACAAGGGTATGTCTGAATCCATTTTCAGTTCCTTTGATGGTATGGGCCTAGCAGTGGAATCATAGGGGCCATGGTAATTCCTTGTTTCACTTATGACAGACCCTACGGCTTTGATCTCCTCATAGATATTTCAGAAATTGGGAGGAGTGCCAAGTCATACTGTGAGCACACGGCCAGGACCCAGCCCACGCTGTCGGATATTGTGGTCACACTGGTCGAGATGGGTGAGTGCGTCTCCACATCCTCTCCGGGTCCCTAGTCTGCTTTAGCTTGAGAATTATCACTAGAGGGCTTCTCTGAGCCCATGTAAGACATACCTTACCCCCATTGGGGTTCATGCTGACAGTTTTCCCAGCAGCCATGCCATGGTTATGCCAGTTGAAGCTCTGTCTGTGGTTCCCATCCATCGGTCCAAGCAGGGCTGTGTTTTCTCCCCTCACAGGTTTCAACGTGGACACGCTCCCTGCGTATGCAAAGCGGTCTCAGAGGATGGTCATCACTGCTCGTAAGTGACTCCGCTGAACATCCAGGAAGCACTCAGCTAATGCTTGGGGGTGAGCTAGGAGTGGGGAGCAGTTTATCTGTCCCTGTTCCCCCTGCAATCTGTGGGGCCACCCATAAACTGATCCTTACCTGGGCTTGTAGGATTAAGTTGTGAAGTTCAGTCACCACAGGGGAAAACCATTACTGAGACATCACCCAGTTCCTGCACTTTAACCCAGACACACAGAGAGTGCTGCAGGAGAAAAGAGGAATTTATGTTAGTCATTAGGTCGGGCTGCTGAACTGGCCCTGGCCCATTGCTGCCCACAGTGAGCGCTGGTTTTTTTGTATTGGTTTTGGGGTTTTTTTTTGACATAAGGTCTCACTATACAGTCCCTCCTAACCTTAAACTCACTTTATAGCCCAGGATGGCCTCAGATTTGCAATGGTCCTGCTGCCTTAGCCTCCCAAGTGCTGGGCCCACAGAGGTGTGCTGTCAGACCTGGCATGAAGACACGTCTTCCTGCCTTCTGTCCCTTCCTTCTTTTCTTCCTTCCAGGCAGGGTTTCGAAGTGTAGTTCAGGCTGGCATCAGGCTTGTAGTAATCCTCCTGCTTCAGCCTTCCAAGTAAAGTTTTTTGGTTTTGTGGTATCAGGGATTGAACTCAGGACCTTGCACTTGCCAGGCAAGTGCTTATTCTACTGAGGTATTTCCTTGGCCTTTTTTTTCCATATTGGTATCTTTTTAAGAATTCTTCTCAAGCAGGAGGATTGCTGTAAGCTTGAGACAGTCCTGAACTATATACTGAGAACCTATCTTAAAAAGCCAAAACCATGAAGGGGTGTGGTGGTGCACACCTGTAATCCCAGCACTCAGGAGGTTGAGGCATAAGTATAGCAGTAAATTCAAAGCTAGCCTGAACTGCATAGCAAGACCCTGTTTTGAAAAGAACAGTGCAGGGGCTGGAAAGATGGCTCAGTGCAATAAGCACTTCCTAGCAAGCACAAGGGCCTGAGTTCAATCCCCGGCTCTGCCAAAAAAAAAAGAAAAGAACAGTGGTCTCAAAAAGGACCAAAAAAAAAGGAAAAAAAATATATTATTCTCACCAGGCATGGTGGCATAGGCCTGTAATCCTAGCACTCGGGAGGCTGAGGCAAGAGGATTGTTGTGAGTTCGAGACCAGCCTGAGCTACAAAGTAAGCTTAAGGCCAGCCTGAACTGCATAGTGAGACCCTGTCTCAAAACAAACAAACAAACAAAAAAAATATTCTCAAAGTAGCAGTAGATAATGCTCTTTTCTTTTGTGTGTATTTGTTTTTGAAACAGGGTCTCTCCATATAGTTTAGGCTGGCTTTGAAATCACTGTGTAACCCACAATTGTAACCCACGATTGTAGCCCACAATGGCGTCAAACTCTCAGCAGTCCTCCTGCTTCTGTTTCCCAAGTGCTAGGATTACAAGTGTGCACTGCCACACCTGGCAGTGGATGCTGTTTTCAGCTCCCTCTTGTAATCTTTAAGCCTGAATTTGCTTTCCACAGCTCTGCATACACCTTTGTTATCTGGGGCCTGAATGTGTGGGGGGGAGTGTGTGCAGTAATTGAGCCCAAGGCCTCCTGTATAACTAATGTGCTGTACCACTGAGCCACACTGCCAGCTGGGTCTCTGGACAGAGAATTTGTAGCTGCCTCACTTCTGTAGTTCTGCACTCTTCCCTGTAACTTCCTTGGTCACAGTCACTCTCCTAGCAACCTGAGAGGTTTTCAAAGTGTTGTCACAGATGGGGTCAGCACTGCAGGGACAGCTTTCTTGGGTCCTTAAACCCTCAACGGCTTTTTAATGATAGAAGTTCAAAGCGCCCAATGTATAGAAAACTGTGGTCAGGGCCAGGAATGTACCTCAGAGGCACAGACAGAGCCTGCCTAGCAAGCATGAGGTCCTGAGTTTGATTCCTGGTACTAAAAAAGAAAAAGAAGAGAATGGCAGTCCGGTGAGAGGAACAGGAGGGTTTGGCCAGAGGTCAGTTGGTAGCACCAGGGCCGTGCTAGAGGAGTAACCAACCCTTCGTGATTTCTTTGCAGCTCCGGTGACCAATCAACCAGTGACCCCCAAGGCCCTGACAGCAGGGCAGAACCGACCCCACCCGCCACACATCCCCAGCCACTTCCCAGAGTTCCCTGACCCCCACACCTACATCAAAACCCCGGTGAGTGGCAGCACTGGGCCACGCTGCCCGATCGCTTACAGAGGTGGCTGCTGGTGGTAGCAAGCCCAGGGGTTAGAGGTTGTTGGGAGAAGAGGGCTTAGGTCCCACGGTGTCTGCCCACCAAGGGGCAGCCTAGAGGGTGAAAAATACGTCCTAGGAAGCGAGGCCAGAAATTGCCTGTCCCACCCAAACACACAAGAGCTTCACCATGTAGAAGCAAAACTGGAAGGAATTTCCGCAAAACACACACCCCAGGTGACTTCTGGGCAGAGCATAGGGAGCTCTGGTTGCTCTGTATGCAGTTTTCTCCATTTCCTCATTTTCCATAATAGCAAAGCAAATTTTGTATTGATTGCTTTATTATTTGTGCTGGGGACTGAGCACGGAGCCGAGGGCCTTCAGAGCTGCAGCCCCAGCCCTTTTCTGTTTCTTATTTCTAGTGAGGTCTCTTGAGTCACTCAGTTCCCTAGGCTGGGTTCAAATTTGCAGTCCTCCTGCCTAAACCTCCCAGAGTGATAGGATTACAAGTGTATCACACCCAGGGTTTTGGGGAGAGGTTTTTTCATTTGAGATGTGCTCTCAGAACATGGTTTATTTCAGCCTTGAACTCAGTATGTAGCCGTACCTGGCTTCAGACTTGTGACCTTCCTGCCTCAGCCTCCTGAGTGCTGGAATCACATATTTTTCTTAATTTTTAAGGTTAAAAACAAAGATAACTCTATTTCCATCATTTTCTTTCTGCTCTTTTGCTGTGTTGTGCAGAACTCAGCTCAGCAGGATGGTGGAGGCCAGTTTAGGAGACAGAAGACCTTGCGGGAGCAGGGAGAGCAGGGGCTGCCACTCACTGGTGTCCTTGCCGGTGTCTTTGCAGACGTACCGGGAGCCTGTGTCCGACTACCAGGTCCTGCGGGAGAAGGCTGCATCCCAGAGGCGCGACGTGGAGCGGGCACTCACACGCTTCATGGCCAAGACGGGCGAGACCCAGAGTCTCTTCAAAGACGATGTCAGCACCTTCCCACGTGAGCACCACTCCCTACAGTCCCAAATCGGTATCAGTAGCCAGCGCTGCTTCCCTTGCCCTCAGCTCAGGGCCAAAGGAGTAAACTTCCATGCTCGGATGCAGCATATCTGGTTTCAGGCTTCTTTTCCCAGTCAGTAGAGCCAGTCCTGACTTTGGGACTGGCTGCCAGGGATAGGTTAGGATCCAGTCACCAAGGGTGGCTGAGCCCGAGGCCCACACAGAAGCAGGTGGCACTGATGTCAGGGCTGGCCACTGTCACAGGTCCTCCCGAGTACCATCTGGTCATGTGGCCCAGGTCTCTTGCCTCCATAGCTGTCTAGTCCTGTGCTGACAGCACCTGGGGCACCAAAGTGCCAGAGCCTATGTCCCTTGCTTCCCACCTGCTGTGGACCTCTGTGGGCCTGTGAGTCAGGACTGCTGTTGCCACTTTTGGAGGAAGCCAAGGCTCCCAGAGAAGTCACCAGCCCAGGATCACAGGCTACCAGGTAGCACTCGGGCCTCATACCTTCCGCTGTCTGAGCGGCCTCTTATCCACAGTGAAGATGCACGCATTCCACCAAGGGGAATGGCTCTAACCATCATTTCTTTTTTCTTTTTTTGGTGGAACAGAGGATTGAACTCAGGCCCTTGCACTTGCCAGGGAAGTGCTTATTCCACTGAGCCATCTCCCTGTCCCCTAACCCTCATTTCTTTAAAAAAAAAAAAAAAAGTATGTATTTAGTACAGGATCTTACTACATAGATTGAACTCATAGTGATCCTCCTGTTTTCAGCCTCCCAAGTGCTGGATCACAGACACGCACCACCACCCCCAGTTTCAATTGCCCTCTCACCATGCCCTGGGGATGGGGCTGTACAATGGGATCAAATCCTGGTCCCTGTTCTCTGCATAAGCAGGTACTTTAGTCCGCTGAGCTATTCGGCCAGCCCCCAACTCTCATTTCTTTTCTTTCTTTTTTTTCAGAACAGGGGATTGAACTCAGACCCTTGCACTTGCCAGGCAAGTGCTTTTTCTACTGAGCCATTTCCCTAGCCATGCCAATCCTTATTTCTTAAAAAAAAATTTTTAAATCTTTTATATTAATTATTTGGTACAGGGTCTTCGCTGTGCAGCCTGGCATGACATATGTACCAGGAGTTGAACCCGGGTCCTTATGCTTTTCAGGCAGGCACTTAGACCACCAAGCTATCTCCCCAACCCTATAAGCCTCATTTCTACCATTGGGATATTTATCTTTCCAACCTGAAGAAGTGCAGTGGCTACTTTGAGGTTCTGGGTGTTAAGTGTTCACTGAGCTAAAAGACACTTCTGGTGAATAATCTTCGATTCTTCCAAAAAGCAACGAGGAGAGGAAGAACTTGGCGTAATCAGCCAGCCATGGTACATATGGCCATAGTCTAGATTTTCGGGAGGTTGGGCAGGAGGATCACTTGAGCACAAGAATTCGTGGCCAATTTGGACAACAGTGAGACCCTCATCTCAAAAATAATTTAAAACAATGACAACTGAATACATTTGCATATTCTCCTTGGTGGTACTTAGTTACAGTCCCAGCTACTCTGGAGGCTGAAGCAGGAGGACTGCTTGTTTCAGATCAGCCTGGTCAATTTAACAAGACCCTGTCTCAAAATTAAAATGTCCGGGTGTGGTAGCTCATATCTCTAATGTCAGCACTCAGGAAGCTGAGGCAGAAGAAGCACCATGAGTTCAAGGCAAGCCTGGGCTACTAGGAAGACCCTACCTCAGAAAACAAACCGAAAAAAGAGAGCAAAGTGAATGTAACTCAGCAGTAGAGCAGTCGTTAGTGTGCAAGAGGCTCTGGATTCAGTCACCTGGAGGGAGGGAGGTAAGGAAGGAGGAGGGGAAGGATAGAGAAATGAGGCCTGGAGGCATTGACTGACCTTGGGCAAGAGGTCACAACCATCTAATCACTGGCACTTCAACTGTCGCCCACTGGGCCTGGGTGATTAGTCACTCTTTTTTTTTTTTTTTTTTTTTTGATTGAGCCGGGGATGGAAATCAGGCCCTTGTGCTTGCCAGAAAAGCACTTATTCCACTGAGCCATCTCCCCGGCCCTGAGCAGTCACTCAGTGGATGCTGGTGTCTCACTGCCTACATTTGAATTGCTCTGCTACTTTCTGTGCGCTGGGGAAGCTGCTAACCACTGTGCGCCAGGCTCCTTGTCTTTGGTGGGGCAACACCCACACGATGCGCAGCTTGAGGGTCAAGGACAGCACAGGGAAAGCCAGGGACCACGCACTGCCTGCTGGGAGGTGCAGCGTGGCTGCAAGGCCCGCACCAGTTGGCCACACCTCCCTTCCTCCCCAGTGATTGCTGCCCGGCCCTTCACCATCCCCTACCTGACAGCCCTTCTGCCATCGGAGCTGGAGATGCAGCAGATGGAAGAGACAGACTCCTCGGAGCAGGACGAGCAGGTGGACACAGAAAACCTGGCCCTGCACCTGAGTACGGTGGGTCGTGCCCTGCCCTCCTGGGCCCTTGCCCAGGATCCAGAGGTCCTGCCCCCTGGGGGAGTGATGATGTGGTTGGGGGCGGAGACATCTGAGCTCCTCGGGAGTCACCCATTCATTCCCCTAATGAAGCTGCTAGGACCAGGCAGAGCACTAGGGCCAGGAACTGGTGAGCGGTGAGGGAGACAGAATTCCCTGCCCTCATAGGGTGAAGGAAGTGCAAGAAATTAGAAGGGACGGACAGGGTAGGAGAGGTGGGATTAGAAAGTGACACTTGCACTGCACTGTAGGTGACCTTCCCGCCATGGAACCCTTGGTGTCACAGGGGGCACCGCTTGCCCAGCTCCCAGTCCCCAAGCCTGAGCTCCCAAGCCACACTTTGGGGGGTGTGACTCCCCACACACATCTCTGTGCCCTTCATACGCTTTAGAAAATGTGGAAAATAGAGGAAAGTATCAGAGCAAAGAGAATCACTCAAGTTCTGGAGCAGGCTTTAAAATTTCATTGTATTGCTTTTTTCTCTCAGTCTACACAACTGTGATAGTTAAAAAACTTTAACTGGATTAAAAGATTTCTCCAGAATCACGAGTTCAGATAAGCAGTGAAAGTCCCGATCAAGGTCACAGATAGTTGGTATCCATGTCAGACACTCCATGGTCCCTGCAGGTGGGCTCTGCTGTGTTGGGAAGTTTCTGGCCTCTGCCAGAATGAGATCATTATCACCATATTACAAATGCAGGAAGTTGGAGAATTGGGGAGGGATACCCATCCCAAATTGTTTGCTTTGGCTCAGGCAGCCCCTGAGGAGTTGATCCTCTCCAGCCTGGGCTCCGGTGCCATGAGGCGCTTTATGTTCTTTGTCCCATGATGGATTGGGCTTCTCCAGGGAGCAGCTGATTGCAACCCTGCTGCCCACTGAGCCAGGCTCAGGACCCCTTCTTGGTGTCGCGCTGTGACATCAGCTACCACCTGGGCGATCCCAAAAGGAGGTTCCCAGCTCCTCTAGTGAAAGCTGCCCTGGTGGTTCTTGGTACAGGCCTGGGCAAGATGTCTAACAAGCGGGGTGTTTTGCTTTGTTTTGGCTTCTGCCCAAAGGACGAGTCTGGGGCGGAGAAGGAGAACACGTCCGTCCTGCAGCAGAACCCCTCTTTGGCCGGCAGCCGAAATGGGGAGGACACCGTCATCGACAACCCCTACCTGCGCCCCGTGAAGAAACCCAAGATCCGCAGGAAGAAGTGAGTTGGGGGCTGGGGTCCTGGGCACCCCCTTTGGCCCACCTGGCTGCTCCTTGCCTGGAGAGTGGGCTTGGACCTGGAACCCCCGCCTGCCTCACTGGTTTTCCCTTGAGGGCTATGCGTTACTGCTGCTCCTCTGTAGGTCCTTGTCCTGAGCTGACGAAGAAGCCTGGCTTGCAGAGGGACCCAGACACCATCCTCCAGGGTTGAAGCTACTTCAGGTTCCCTCCTGGCAGCTGAGCAGAGGCAGGATGGGTCAGGCAGGGTTTTATAGCAAACCTCACATCGAGATGCCGGTTTTCACCAGGAACCGAAGTCTGGGGACTTCATTTGCTGTCACAGAACTGGATTCTTTTGAAGCCCAAGGAGCAGGCACAGTGCCTGTCAGGACCGAGTTCTGGCTGCTTTGCTTTCCACCAGGAAATCTGTTTGCCCACCGTGTTGGGGCTCCAGGGTCCCTCTTTGACTCTCAAGACTGGTGGCACCAATGTGACCCCCTGAGCATCACCTGCGGGCGCCCCGGGGAGCTGCTGGAAAGTCCCCGTTTAGGGCGCAGGAGGCCACAGCACAGCTTCTGCACTGGCTGGAATCAGGCGCCACAGGCAGATGTGTTAAGGTGAGGGACGGTGACAGGACAGGATGGTGCTCCTCCAGGCAGGGGCATCCTGAGAGATTATCATTTGTCATCCCTCCACGGCACGTGTACTAGGGAATTGCTGGCACCTGCCCCTCCAGACACTTCCCTCAACACCAACTTCCCACATGGACACCTTGTGCCCTGAATTCAGAAGTAAGCAGCAGAAGATTTTAAAGAACAGGAAGAGAAGTTACAGGGCCGGGCTGGTGTTTTGCAGCTGGGCCTGACCTGTTTCAAGCCCAGGAGCCTGGCTGCTCTGTGGGAGGCTGCTGTGGGCAGGGGCCACCGGAGCCTTCAGGCCCAGCCCAGGCTTCTCCACAACGCCGGTCAGTCTCAGTGTCTTCACTTCCTGCTATGCCCCACAAACTGGAGAACAAGGGTTTAGGGGGTGGTGTTCCTTGGCTGGTCTGTCAGGAAACAATTTTACAACAAGGTGCATGTAGAAAGAGTGCCATGTGCCCAGAAATTAGCCTGTTTCAGGGCTAGCGAGATAGCTCAGTGGACTGAAGGCCTGCCTAGGCCAGCACAGGGGCCAGGGTTCAATCCACAGCACCCCATGCTGTGCCAGCCCTGCCCCTGGGCGCATGGGGACCAGGCGTGGTGACGAATACCTGTAATCCCATCTCTGGAAAGGCTGAAAAGAAGAGGGTCACTAGGAGTCCAAGCTGCATAGTGACCAGCATTTAAAAAAATAGTAAGTTAGCCTGGTCTGACGCCCTCGCTCCCAGGGTAGGCTCCTGCCAGCCATGTTCACCTTGCCGCTCTGCCGTGACCTCGTGTGGACCCCTGGAAATGTCAGCCTGGTTCCTCCAATTGTGTAGAAACTGCATCGTCCTCCATGTGTATTTATAAACTTTATTTTTTGTAGCTTTGGGGATCTTAAAAGGAAGAGTATGAAAGTGTGATATATGGTGAGTGTGGTATGCATACCTATAATCCCAGCACTTGGGAGACTGAGGCAAGAGGATTATCATGAATTCCCTCCAGCTTGGACTGCTTAATGAGACCCTGTCTCAAAAAAAACTTTAAAAAGTGACTTATGAGAAGCCCATAATAAAGGTTTTGTAAACAAAAAAATAATAAAACAATTTGTAAATAAGTAGAACTGCTACGTGTTGAACTTGTGTATTAGCACAACAATTGTGCAGGTCACACCTTCGGTGCATGGCCCTCCTGATAGGTGCTGTGCCCTTGGTGGGCCCTGGGACCCTTTGTGTCCCTTGTTCCACCTCAACATTTAACATCCAGTCAGCCCTATTTCATCTGCTGTTTTCATTTATTTTTTTCCTTCCTAAAGTAGTTCTGTAGTTCATTGCTTTGCTTTTTTGGGAGATGACAGGGTTGGTTTTTTTTTTAAAGTATTTAGTACAGTGTCTCACTATTAGAACGGACTCGTAGTGATTCTGTGTTCAGCCTCCCAAGTGTTGGAGAAGATTTTTTTTTTTTTTTTTTCTGTCTCAGGCTGCCTAAAGGGCAGGTCTGGTGTGGCTTGTGGAGCTAGGGATTGAAGTATAGTCCCCTACACCTGACTGAATTTGCCCAAGCAGGTGTTTTTTGTTGGTTGGTTTGTTTGTTAGTGGAACCAGGATCAAACTCAAGCCCTTGCGCTTGCCAGGGAAGCATTTATTTCACTGAGCCATCTCCCCAGCCCACCAAGCAGGGGTTTTAAACAACCAAACTAACCTGAAAGCTTCCCCCACACCAGCACTGGGATTACAGGTGTGTGCCAGCCTGCCTTCTTAGCGTGCCCCTGGGGGCAGGGCTGGTACTGAATGAAGGCCAGGGATTGAACCTCCGCCACTGTGCTCTACCTAGGCAGTCACTTTAGTCTGCTGAGCTATCTGGCCAGCCCATGGGGGCTGTCTTTTTGAGACAGTTTCTTTATGTGGCCCAGGCTGATCTTGAACTCAAAAAGGTCCTCCTGGCTCAGCCTCCTGAGTGCTGGGGTTGCAGCCGTGCACCCCCACCTCAGGCTGCTGCCTTTTAGTGCAAGGATCAGATGAAAGGCCTGTGCAGGCTGAGGCCAAGCAGCACTATACCTACTGGAGCATATTTTGGTGGGGCTCTTTAAGATGGGTGTCTCACTATATAGGACCCTTTCAAAAAATCGAACAAGAAAAATAGGATCACAGCATAACTCGTGTGTCCTTCTAGACTGACAGCAAATTTCACCTCCCAGCCTCTGGTATGAACACTCCAGGTCATCTGGGTCACCAAAAACCAAGCAGCTACCAAATTGCCCTGTCACATCCTGTCTCACCCCTGTGCTTGGGGCAGCTGCCCTGCTCCTGTCCACTCCAACCCCTCCAGCCTCCTCGCCCTCAGGCCCCACTGGGCCCGCCTGGCCACCTTGGCCCTCCACCAGCTCACTGTTTCTCTTGGACGACTCACTTTCCATCCACTCAGCAAGTAAGGATCTGGTGCTTCTGTGCATGCTGGGCACCCTGCCAGCTCAGGAGAAGGTGCGGAAAGAGTCGGATGTGGTCCCTGCCTCCAGGGAATTCATTCCAGCCTGAAGTCTTACAAAGAAAACAAACCAAAAGCAGACTCAGAGGCTTTTGCCTGTCATCCCAGTCATCTCAGCATTCTGGGAGGCTGAGTTGCGAGATCCCAGGTTCCAGCTGGCCTGGGCTATTTCAGCTCCTTGGCCAGGTGACAGCCAGCTGCAGCTCTCTGGAAAGTCAGCCACCCCAGAGGAGGTAACCACTTCCTGGGGCCCAAGCCCACTGCCACATCCTGTGAAGTCTACCTCCCAGTGCGCCCACTGCAGGGCTGAGGGTAGGTGTGCCCTCACCATCAACCGTCCCCAGAGCCAGACCTGTGGACTCTGCCGCACGCCCTGCAGATGGCTATGCCACCGTCCACCCAGATGGCTGGACTGTGTCATACCTACTCCTGCCCTGTGCGCTGCATTCGACCCTCCCTCCTTCCCTCTGCCCCACCAAAATAACAACTTTGCATGATTTTTGAGATGAGGTCTCACTGTGTAGGTCAAGCTGGCCTTGAACTCACTATATAGCCCTCACATCCTGGGCAATCTTCCTGCCTCAGCCTACTGAGTGCTGGGATTCCAGATAACACTGCTATCCCTGGCTGCATGACTTTATTTTGGTACCAGGGATCGAACTCAGGACCTTGTGCTTGCCAGGCAGGCTCTTAATGCTGCTGAGCTATCTTGCCAGCCCTCTGGCTGCATGTAGCTTCCATTTATGTAGAACATGCATCTACTTAGACCAGCCTGAGCTACAAAGTGAGCTTAAGGCCAGCCTGAACTGCATAGTGAGACCCTGTCTCAAAAAAATAAAAAAAATTAAAAAAAAATAAAAAATAAATAAACTCTATGCGGAAAACACAAAAGGCTGCGCATGGTGGCACACACCTGGAAATCCCAGCACTCCAGAGACTGAGGCAGGAAGATCATTGCAAGGTCAGACAGCTACAAAATGAGCGCAAGGCCAGCCTGAGCTGCACAGTGAGACCCTTTCTCAAAAAGACAAAATCAAAAACAAAAAGCTTGGGCCAGGGAGATGGCTCAATAGAATAAGTGCTTCCCTGGCAAGCACAAGGGCCTGAGTTCAATGCCCAGTTCCGCAAAAAAAAAAAAAAAAAGTGGTGGCCTGCACGAGGCCCGGGGCTGCGGTGGAACCTGCTATGGCTGAGTCCCATGGCAGCCCAGAGGTGACAGCTGGTGACTGGCTCCCTCGGACCCAGCTGCCACTCTGTGAGCTGAAAGGACAGAGATGCTGGGAGGCCGAGTCGCACAGTGGAGCCAGCAGGTGGCGCTCTCCACAGTGTTGGAGACCAGTGTGATGGTGGAGACTGGAGACGTGAGTGTCATACTCCCAGGTGGTGTTAATCTTATCCTAAGGGGGGCAGAGACACAGTCACCTGTGGGTGACAGCTGGGGAGCAGGAGGTGTGCGTGGCCTGGGGGTGCCCTTCACCCTGTCACAGGAACTGCCCAAGGCTATTGGCCTGACCTTGTTTCAGACTGAGGCTCTGCCCCCTGGGAGTTCCAACCCCAGTCAGTCTGGGCCCCAGGCTGTCTCTAAGATGCCCAAGGCCACGCAGGTACAGCTACCCACCTGCAACCCTTCCTGCCCCAGGCCCGGCCATTGTCTCTAAGCCCCAGCCCCTCGCCTCTCCTCCACACTCCACTGCTTCCTCCTTGCCATTGTAGTCAGAAGCTGTCAAGCTGGGCATGGTGGCACATATTTGTAATCCCAGCACTTGGGAGGCTGAGGCAGGAGGATTGCTAGGATTTCTTTGAGTTCAAGGCTAGCCTAGACTACAGAGAGAGATCCTGTCTCAAAAATAGGGGGCAAGAAGATGGCTCAGTGGAATAAGCACTTCCCTGGCAAGCGCAAGGGCCTGAGTTCAATCCCTGGTTCAGCCAAAAAAAAAAAAAAAGCCCAGTCCTTTCAGGACACAAAGGCCACCACACATTAGAGGGACCTGCCCAGGTCACTAAGCACCATGGTAGGCAGGAGCCAGGCTGGAGTTCAACCAATCCACTGTCCCAGGGACGATGCCCATGACTCATCAAGGTTTCTGTTCATCGGTGCTGGGTTGAGGGTTTCTTTCTAGAGATCCAAGGAAAGAACCAGCTAGAGTCCTTGGAAAACTAAAGAAGCCTCTGTATTTTAAAAAGATTCAAGGGCTGGCAAGATAGTTCAGTAGGCTAAAGTGCCTGCTTAGGAAGGCACAGGGGCCAAGGGTTGATCCCTGGCACCACCACATGCTGGTGTTCTGGCTCCAGGCATGCTGAGCTGGCCACGAAGACTGGGCATGGTGGTGCACGCCTGTAATCCCAGCTGAGGAGGCTAGAAACAGGAGGATCACTATGAGTCCAAGCTGTGTAGTAAGACCCTATACCAAATATATTAAACAATTTAAAAAAATAAAAAGATTAAGGCCCAGGGAGATAGCTCAGTAGCATAAGCACCTGCCTTGCAAACACAAGGTCCTGAGTTTGGTTCCTGGTACCAAAAATAAAACAGAACATAAAAAGATTCTAATTAAAGGGCTGGGGAGATTGCTCAATAGAACAAGTGCTTCCCTGGCAAGCACAAGGGCCTGAATTCAATCCCCAGTTCTGCCAAAAAAAAAAAAAAACCCAAAAGCACTGGGCCTGGTGCCGCACACTTATGATCCCAGGACTTGGTAGGCTGTGGCAGGAGACCGCCGAGCTTGAGGCCAGCATGGGCTCCATAGCTCAGAGCCCTGAGAAGTTCTCTTGAGGCACCCTGAAACAAAACATCCTCCTACGCCTGTCAACCAAAGAACGTCCATGTCCCCAGATGTTTCATTTGTCCCCCCTCCAGGAGTGGGGGTAACCCAATGAGAAGCACTGAATGGGAATGCAGGCCCAGCAAGGAGCTGGTGGAAAAGGACCAGGGACAATGGAGATTTCTCACCTTGAAAGAAACAAAAATTTCTTTTTCTTTCTTTCTTTTTTTTTTTTTTTTTTTTTGTGGAATCAGGGATTGAACTCAGGCCCTTGCGCTTGCCAGGGAAGCTCTTATTCTACTGAGCCATCTCCTTGGCCCCAGTAGTGGTATTTTTCTAACTTCCTTTAGAAAAAGGTGAAAATTTTACTGAGGGCATAATACTATTTTACTGAGGGCATAATACTATTTTTTAATAACAAAGACCTCTGCAAAGAGCAAGTTTTTATTTTTTATTTATTTTGTTTTTGGAGTATTTTTTATTTATTTTGTTTTGGATTGAACTCAGGCCTTTGTGCTTGGTAGGCAAGTGCTTTGTCTTCTGAGCCATCTCCCTGGCCCCCTGTCACTATTTCTTCTGTGTAATCTTCAGGAATATTCTGGAAGGTGGTACTGAGCGGCGCCTCAGAGCCCCAGGCTGACCGCCGGCTGGGAGTTTCAGTCTTTGTGACATGGCACCAGGTAGGACACAGTGCCTTCAGGCCTCCCAGTGGGAGTCAGAAGTAGTATTCACAGCACTAGGGACCACTGGGACACCCACACCAGGGAGTCATAGCCTCAGTCCTGGTCGGGAGGGGTCCTGGCAACTATGCATGTGCTCGGGGCCTTGCTGTGAGGTGGACATAGGAGGCAGAGTTGTGCTGCTCCAGGATCCTTCCCAGACTAACAGTGGCGACCTCCACGTGTCCCAAGCCTTTCCCCTTCTGCTCTCAGAGTAGGAATCCAAGAAAATTGTCACACCTTCCCCAGCTTTGGGGGGGGGGGGAGAGACAACTTGTACACAAATAAATTTTAAAAGAAAAGCAAATAGCAACCACTGTGCCTTAGAGACCTTCCTCTCTGGGTGTGGTGGTGGCACCTGTAATCCCAGCAATGGGAAGTAGAGGCAGGATTGTAGCAAGTTCAAGGTCAGCCTGAACTTAATTGTGAGGCCTCTTTTCTCATAAAATAAAAATAAGGGCTGGGCAGATAGCTCAGCAGCTGAGCACCCGCCTGACAAGCACAGGGACCAGGCTTTGATCCTCAGTACTGCATACTGTCCCAGTGCTAGCAGCCTGCAATCCTAGCTCTGGGGAGGCTGAGACAAGAATATCACTGCGAATTCCAGGCCAGTTTATGCTACATAATGAGAACCTGTCTCAAAAGACCAAAAAAACAAAACAAAACAAAAAACACTAGTTTTGCCTAGTGTGCGGAAGGTCCCTGCATCACCAGCAGAACCAAACACCACCATGCTCCGTTCAACATGTTGAGTGTTGGCTTGGTCCAGGAATAGCACTAGGCACTGGGGCTACTGTGATGACAGGGAGCCGCTGGGTTGTGACATGTGTAAACTGCTGCGGAGACAGTGGCGTGAGGTCAGTGCGTGGGGCACTGTGGGAGCCCCTCACAGCGCTGGTACTGCAGGTCTGTCAGGGGAGGGGTGCTGCTGAGCACAGGGCAGGTGTGGCTGCACTGGGAGGGCACCTGGGGGGGGGGGGCTGGGCCAGCATGGTGAGCCGTCAGGGGCTCCCTGGCTGTGTGGGTCCCCAATGCTAGATCCCAGCCCTTTTTTGCTTTGAGGCTGGGTCTCCTAAGTCGATAGTCTGGAGAATGCATGCGGGGAGGAGGGGCCCATCATTGCCACGTTGGCAGGAAGCTTGCAGGGCCAAGATCTGATCTCCATGTGGACTGGATGTTTACAGTGCGCCCATCGACCACCCCACCTCACACACCCGGGGAAGCAGGTCTGCAGCCCCAGGCATCCCTGGGCCCAGAGAGGGAGGACACAAGGCAGTGCAGGCTGGACAACTGGCCTCACATTAATGAAGGGATGCGGAGATGAGAGGGTAGGTGGGCGGGGCGAGCGGGTCCCAACAGCCCAGCCCATGGTGGCCTCCTCACCCCAGCAGCTCTGCAGCCACCCTGCCCTGCAGCTTTGCCCAGCAGGCAGCCCCAGACCAGGGACAAGGTGGGGAGCAAACTTTCCTGTGGTTCTCTGGGTACAGCCTTGGTCCAGGCCAGGACCAGCTGGAAGGTGGGGCCCTTGGGCTCTGGGCCCTGGTGCTGGGCCCACCCAGGGAGCAGCAGAGGCTGCACAAACCAGGGTGTGGCCATGCCGCCTGAGAGCGCCCTACTTACCCTCCTCACTCTCCCCACCCAGAAACCTTGGGCCAGTCCAACAGGGATGGGGTAAATGGGCACAGGGCAGTGTGGGGCCAGGGGGTTCCTCTGGAGATCAGTGGTCTCCCAGGGCCTACATTTCTTCCCCAATGATACAGACTGGCTGCTGGAATCGCAGGTGGCACTAGCTTCACTTTTGACGTTTCTGCGTGGCTTTATTCTCTTCTTCCACTGATGTGGAATCAGGGGCCAAGGCTGGCCAAATCCTTGTTAGATGAGTCTGCGACTGTCTCTAATCTTCATGTAGCATTAGGAAGTATGCTATCCAGTGAAAAAGAAACGGGGCTTCTGGACAGTCCAAGAGCCTCACTGAAGGACAGTGTTTGCCATCAACAGTCCTCTGCTCTGCTCCTTCCCCTGGAGGGATTTGGAGAACCAGAAAACCTGCGGTCAGACAGCCAGGCCTCAGCACTGTGCATTCCCAGTAGAGCTGCAGGAATCTCCCACACCCAGGAGCTCTGAGAATCATCACTTGCACCGAGAACAGGAGGCCAGTCTCAACTGGCTCGTTTATTTCCCAAGCCAAGTGAGACCAAGCCCTCCCCCACCCCACAGCCACCAGGAGCCAGTGGCCACACCCCTCTCCCCAAACCTCAAGAGCTGGTAAATTGGTGAGCTCTTATAAAACTCAGCCCAGGAAACGTGATTTCTAGAGCCAGGGCTAGGGGTGGGTAGAACTGGATCCTGAACAGGGGGACCCAGACCCTGTCCCCTCGGGGCTGCTGGCCAGGGGCACCCAGATGCTAACCCACCCTGGACTTCTTTCCCAGAAGTGGTTCATCTGCTGTCTGTCCCTGTAGCCCAGGACCTCGGATGAAGCTCATATGGGAAGCTGCTTCCTGGTTCCCCAAGACGAGCCACTCCCGGCCCTCCTCCTGACCCCACATCCTCAACGTGGAGATGACACTGAGGGCAAGCGTGACTGTTCCTGGTGTCATGCCAAGCTGAACTTTCAAAGTGGTTCTAATTCACTGGAAACAGGCATAAGACTGAGCAAGACAAATCCTCACCACACTGATAGGTCACCTCTGCTTGGACTGGGCCCTACCAGATGACCTTCTCTGGGACTTCTGTGCCTACCTTCTACCCTCTAAGGTCTGCCAGCATCTTGGCCTCCTTAGGTAACACTGGCAGAATGGTAGACTTAGTCAGGAACCCCCAGTGTAACCCAGCCATACAGGCTTCTATTGTTAGGGCCCCAGCACTCATGACTCCTGGGCCCAACCCTGAGTGCTGCTTCATGCTCGGTCTCCTGTCCAGCTCACCAAGGGTCCCTCCCTACCTGGCCCTCCATGGAGCCAAGGGCTGGGCCAAGTAGACAGAACCCACCTATAGGGCCCAGCACCTGTTTTAGAACCTGCTCAGTAAGCCAGACTTGCAAAACGGCTCTCAGTGGGCTCAGGGCCCAAGAGACTCCCCTCCTGCCTCTTCATCCTCCCACCCGTCTGCAGGGTCCCCAGCTACACACACACTATGCTTTGGGAAACAGCCTGCCTCGCTCCCTTGTCATGCTATCTATTTTCAAGGAATGAAGACTCTCCCGTGTCTGGATCAGGCTGTCTGAAACCCCCTTTGACCCTCCCACCCCCACAATGACAAATTCCCAGGCCCAGCCCCTTGGAGAGGAGCTGAGAGCTGGGGCTCAGGACATGGTTTTCCGGTGAGCACGGGGGTAGGCGTAGGAGATGGGATGGCGCGTCCCGGGCCTCACAGTGAACGTGTTGATGTTTGACCTGGGAGACAAGAGAGCCGTAAGGTTCCTGTACGGTACTGCTGGTCCCACTCTGTCCTGTCCCCTGCCACAGCAAGCAAGCAAGGCCCAAGGGAGTCCACTCCAGGCAGTGAGGTGCCCTCTTTTCTACCCATGAGTCAGAGATCAGAGGCCTGACCACACTGCCTCCTTGTCCCCTGCCAGCCAACCCAGCCCAGCTCACCTGCCCGCGGGGGGTGCCAGGCAGTGCTCCCCTGCTGTGTCCCCAGGCATCCTGTATTTGGTGTCACCCGTGCCACGTGCCATTGTCCCCTCCAGTGACATCCGCCGGCTGTGGATTGCAGCAAGATGTGTGCGTCCAGCAGAGGGGAGGCGTCGCAGTGCAGGCCCATTGGGGGCGCCCTGGAAGCGGCTGGGCCCAGGGGCACGGGGTGGCTCACCCATGTACAGCCGCTTCTTGATGAGTGAGCGGCCCATGGGTGAGCCCCGCTCTGGGACACGCGGGAAGGCCAGGGCACGTGGGAAGGCCAGGGCAGGTGGCCACCCCAGGTCCTTGGGGACTGAAGAAACGGGGTCATTGCTGAACTCAGGAGGTGGAGGAATGACCTCAAAAGTGAACTCTTCGTCATCCTCATCCTGCCTCCTGCAGAAAGGTGAGGGTGGCGATGACAGGGACCTGGGAAGCAAGGGGTCCTGTGGGAGGCTGGACGGGACAGGCCTGTCCCAGGTATCCCGGGGGGCACAGGACTGCATTGCTGTCCACCGAGGCAGCGAGGGTAGCTCTGCGCTCTCTGGAGGCTTCGGCTCCCTGAGCACCTCAGGCTGTGCTGGCCCAGGCAGTAGGATGGTCTTCTCTGCCTCCTTGGGTGACTTGGGAACCACTGTGAAGGAGTAGGGCTTGCAGTCTTTGTAGAAGATACTGTCTGACCTGGACTCTGGAGGGCCTCCATGGCCCCGAAGGCTCCCAGGCAAGGACCGTCCCTGGGCGACCCCTCCAGGCCGCCCCTTCTGTGCCCTTTGCCTGGCTGCCAGGAGCAGGGCCATTGGGGAGCCCCGCTCCACCACCTCCCCTGTCACTGGGTGCCGAAGCAGTTGGTCAGTGGGTGGGGCTGGGCCTGGGGGCGTGGATGGTGGGTCCTGAGGTCCCCTCAACTCCACAGGCCCCACTGGACCTGCAGCTTTTCCTTTGGCCAGTGTGGGCTTCTCTGCGTTAGCCTCGCAGCTGGGGCCGCTCTGGTGACCATGGGGCTTATAGAAGAGCTGTACTTCTTCCTGGCCCAGCGATGTCTCAGGTGCTAGCGGACTGGCGACCCCTGCTGGAAGCTCTTCTGGCCCTGGCTGGGTGGGTGCTGCCTCATTCTGAACTTCTGGCTGCTCCTGCTGTCCACCCCGCTCAGCTGGGACCGGCTGCTTCTCTGCCATCAGGTGGGATGGTGTGGTGGGCTTGATGGTGGCTGTGGATGTGGCCAACCCAGGGGCACTCTTGGGGGCAGCAGCTGGCCCTGGAGTGGCCATGGACTGCTGTGCGGCCCACTGAGGGGTGGTAGACAGAGGCGATAGATCCTTGGCCACAGGCTTGGGGAATTTGCCATTGTAAGTCCCGTTCACCAAGCAGCGCCCTCCCTCTGGCTGAGGTTTGGGAGGCAGAAAGCTCACACTGGGCTTGGCGTCCTTCTCCGAAGATGCTGACAGCCGGGCCTCCAGCTCCTTCCGGATCTGCTGGACACTGGGGATGGGGGTGTCCTGGGTGTCATAGTCCACTGGGGGGAGGGGCAAGCTGGGACCCTTCTCAGGGACACTAAGGGGCGTCTTGTCAGGCAGCCTCTGGGAGGTTGCCTCCACCAGGAGACCAGGAGCCTTCTTGCCCTCCTTGTCCTGAGAGGCCACTGTGGGGCCTGGCCTGGGACCCGGAGCTCTGTCCTCCCTCTTGGGCCCACTCAGATAGGCTGCTAGCTGACTCCGTAGCTGCTCCAGCTGCCCGGGGTCTCGCCAGTCTTTGGGATCTTCAGAGGCCACAGGCTGTGGGGTGGGGAGTTTAGGTTTGGATTTGGGTGTGGGTTTGAGAGCCGGTAAACTGGATTTAGGGTGCTGTGGCAACCCAGCCACTGGAGGGGCCACCTGATCAGCAGAAGGCAGTGGAGATGGGAG
>PVKA01026064.1:0-32182 GCA_004027165.1 Ctenomys sociabilis
AGATGTATCTCCCAAAAGCAGACCCTAATAAATCTTTGTGCAGCAGTCTCTCAGATTGTTTCCTGAGAGTCCAATCTAAATTATGCAGTAACCAGGGTCAATCTAGACCAGAATTGATAGAATAAATGAAGCCCTAAAATCAGTAAATATCTAGAATTTGACCATTACAATTATTTTTTCTGCTGGGCTTGACTGATAGAACACTGTCTATGACCAGTACCACAGTTCCTTTTTTTTTTTTGAAAATAAAAACATATCCTTTCTAATATTATGCCTCTTTGATTAGGCATATCCAAAGCATGACTTTAATTTGTAAGAAACTATAATGTGTCCCATCAGGAATTAGATGATACATAGTTGAATTGTGCTACCTAACTTAGGAACTGTATCACCCTAGCCATCTTTCCTGTCATATATCTTCTGTTTTCCCTTCTTCTTAAGATTGAGTTTATCCTTGCCTACTGTAACAGATTATTTCTGTGGAACAAAATTTAAGCATACACCTACTTCAAGCCACAAACTTGTTAGGAGTAGAGCAAAACAAATTCTTTACACAGTGAGAGCTCATCAGAAATAGCCACTGAGATGATGAGGATCTGAAAGAGGTTTAAATTTTGAATTACCAAGGTAAAGTTACCAGGGAGATGGGTCAGTAGAATAAGCACTTCTCTGGCAAGCACAAGGGCCTGAGTTTAATCCCTGGTTCCACCAAAAAAATAAAGGAAAAATATTGAGAAGGCTGGGTTCATGGAAATAAGATCTTCAAGAAGTAGAATTCCGGGCATCTGCCACTTTTCTTGGGCTTTAGAGATTCACCTACAATTGTATCAAGAGAATGTTACAAGTATGATTGTGACAACTTGATTGATTTGGCTGCTGCCCAAGACACTGGTAGAGCACACTTCTGAGGATGTCTGGGTGGGTTGTAGGGTGCCATCTATTATCCCTAGCTCCCTTGTCTCTGGCACTCTTCCCTGTTCTGCTACCTGGTTTCTCACCTAAGCATCTGTGTCTTCCACACTCCCCTGCCCTGCTGTTTCTACGTTGGAGCCTTGATAACCATGAACTAAATCCTGCAACTCTGTGACCAAATAAAACCTCTCTTCCTTTAAATTGTGAGTGTTAAAGGTTGGCTAGTATAAGAAATAGATGCGAGGGGGAGATCAAAAGACTACTTCCATTCATCATGATTCTTCTTCTAAAGATTCCTTGGGCAACCATCATTAGTATGCTAAAACAGCTCTGTCATAGGACCCAGGCAGAGAAGCAACAAATAATTGGTTCCTCAGAACAAGCTCCTGCACTCAGAATGGATGAGAAAACCATAGCTCTAATGCAAGGAGTAAAATGAGAAGGCAGAATGAGGGCGGCAGATATAGAGCCTTTAAATTTATGTTGGTGCAATCAGTGTCAAGAAAGAATGTCAGCAAAATATGCTTGTATAATTGCTGGATATCTAAAATTATATTTAAATGATTAAGTTCACTGAAAGTGATCAATACTAATTTTATAGCTTCCACACAAGATCAAACTCCTCCAACTCTTAATGTCTTCACAGAACAGTATGAAACAAAATAAACACAGGAAAAAAATGACTATCATTAATAATTGAAAAAACTCTAAATGACTGATCAGTTTTCTTCAGAAATAGCTCACATATTTTAGCTTTGAACTGCACAGCTAAAATGCTTCCATTGGTTTCTGTTTTGACGCTTGAAGTTAGCAACAGAATAATGTGAATGAATTTCTTTGCAATAATGATAGTCTTTCTGCGCCTACTTAATATAAACAAAAGATAAAAATTGCTCAATAATACCATGTGCTTATTTACCTCTCATTCTCCTAGGCAGACTCTAGCTAAATAACAAAGGTAATTTAGGGTTAGTCTTTCATAGAATTGCTGTTTTAATGAAAAACAAAGCTATTTTGAATAATACTCATTTTAAACAGATTTAGAATTAAGAATCTTCTTTGAATTCAGGCTAATACATTTAGGTTGAGCATAAGTACTTGCAGTCCAAATAGATTTTTTACCAAAAGATTTGCTTCTACAAAAGGCTGTATTTAAAGGGATTGACCCCACAAGCAATGGCAATACAGAAGCATTAATAGAGTTACTCACACAACAGTCTTAATGAACTGTAACTAACTATGTAATAACTACTTTGCAAGGTGGTTTCTGCCCAATTTAACCACATCCATGGAGGTAACACTTTCAACCAGGGGTGACCTTGAAGCTTAAAGTCTTTGTCCAATTCAGAAATTCTCAATCATCTTCCAGGTCTTTTAATCTTGCAGCGTACTATAGGGATGTAACCCCACCCCACCCCATCTCATCTCAATAAAGAATGGAAATTTTATATGTTGTTCTTTGGGAAGTCATGGACAGGTCTAAGACAGGCTTCCTCTTTTGATTGCCACGTGCATTACGATGTGAGGGGGGTGCTGGATTCTAAGATGACTCCAAGATACTTACCTCAGTGTATACATGTCTTGTATAATGTTTTCATCATTAAGTGTGGGTAAGATTTGTGAAATTTTGGCACAGCCTCTCACTTTTTTAAATTGTGTTGTATGGGAGAGGGAATGTCACTCCTGCTGCACTTGCATAGCAAGTTGACATGTTGTAGAAAAGACCACATGATTCTGACCGGTCAGCAGCCTCTAGGCTCTAAACTCTGTTACTATTTACATGAATATCAAAGTGAACCTCAAAACTCACAAAGAAATACGAAAGTGCAGCCCACCCAAAAATTGAGTTTTAATCCATAAGATACTGAGTAGATCCTGTTGGTGCTCCAGGTTCACATAAACTATGAGGCAATAAATGAGTACTGTTTTAAATTGCTATAAGTTAATTTGCAACAGGAAATGAATGCATAAAGAGTAAACTGATAGCGTAAATGTTCTCTTACGGTATGTATAGAACTTTCTTGGAGTGCTTGGACAAAGTTGCTTCTGTAAAATCCCTGAGAGCAAAATAGAATATAATATTGAATAGTGCCTGAGTGAATGAACTGGAGGCCAGATTAGAATATGAATTACAATTTTGCCATTTCTACACTTTCTGAATTCAAATAAGAAAACTCACTTCTTTGTGGTTCAACTTCATTTATAAAATAGATATAACGTTTCTTAGGGTTGTTGTAGCAGCTGAATGACCTAAAGCACACAGAGTGGCAAGATGGTCGCATTATAGCCATTTAACAAATTTTAGCTGTTATTATTTCTCAGATACCTACCATATATAAAAGGCTTCTCTCCAACCCTAGCTTTGTACATTTATGATACCTATATTGGAAGAACATGTGCTGTAACATAATGGATCGATTGGAAATTTATTTTCTTTAACTCAGGCAATTGAGAAGCCTAATAATGGGATGGTTTCAGTTGCTGGTTAGCCAGGAGCACATTAGCAGGGCATATTTCTCTGTATACATTCATGTCCCTTCTTTAATATATTGGTTTTATCCCTTTTCAGAAGCCCATAATCACAGTTCAGTGGCTTTAAATCATCCCACTGTACTATATTTCTGAATAAATTAAGTAAATAAAAACACATTTTGTGAAGAGTCCTTTAAGTATCTTTGAGTTTCAGTGGTTTTCAGTGACATGAATATACACACATAATTAAGCACTGTAGCCAGAAAGGGGCCAGGATTCTCAAGATAAATCAATCATAGTCCTTTGGGATTGAGAATGGAATCAATTAAATACTACTCAAAACTTTCACTGAGAAGACAGTCTGTCAGTTTCTCAAACATACAATAAAAGCATTTATTGTTTTTACTTTTATTTCCCCCCAAAATGCTCTAACTCCCATACCTGTAAATATGACCTTATTTAGAAATAATGTTTTTGCACATGTAATAAGGTCAAGATGCATTTACTAGGGTAAATCATCATTCAATGGGATATGTTTCTTCATGACAAAATCAAAATTTAGATGCAGACACATAGAGATGACTGTGTATCTATAACTATATGATATGTTATGGGGGGCTGAATATGTGACATAACACCCTGTCCCCCAATTCCAAGGTCAGGGACACGGCCTTGCTTCAGGAATGGGGAAGTATATAGAAGGCTGCTAGCTGCTGGTTATGGGTGGAATGGAATGCCCAGCATTCTTGAGGCAAGCTAGCATCTACTAAGGACAGTTGGTTCAAAATACAGGCATTTGAGTTTAGAGAAAGTCTGGTTCTTCATTAATTAATCCTTATCTATGCTTTTTCCACAGTTAATGTTCCATGAAGTGCATGCTACCCCTTCCTTGCAATCTTGGTAGCCAGTAAAAGCCAGAGGGGCAGGCAGTGAACCAGTCCACCAGCGGCAGAGGAGCAGGTGGTGAGTTCCTCCTGATCTCCCTTTGACCTGAAATCTGTGTTTTGCCCTTCTTTATTCCCTGTCATCCTCCCTCCATGATCAGCCCTTATTATGTAACAATGGAAGAGGCAGACACTTAAGTGACGCATCTACAACATAAAAGACAAAGGATTGCTGCAAACTACTGCAGCTAGAGAGCAACAAAGAGGACTTCTACTTTACAGGATGGAGAAAAAACACCATCCTGCTGAAACTTCATTTCAGACTTCTAGTATCCAGAGCTGTGAGCAATAAATTTCTACTATGTTTTAAGCCTTTCAGTGCATAATATTTTGTATGTCAGTCCTAGAAATCTAATCCATCGCTATTAGGAAAGACAGAGACAGAACAGATACTATGAAAATAACAAAAATATCCATTATTATCTTCCAAGCAGAAAATGAGAGGTCCTTAGAAAATTAATTCACTCAGTAAACATTGCTGTGTAGGGTTACACTCCATTCACATCTTCCTTGTGACACCTTTTAAGTGCAAGATCATTGAAAATTCATTGAGAAGTAAAACATTTGGCTTCTTTCCTTCTCTTAGTAGTCTTCCAAGAAAATTCAGGAAAGCCTTTTAAGGGAAGAAATATGTGGCTATATAGAATAGACTGAGAAATCATTCTTCAGCACTGGGTCAAGAAACATACAGCCTTGAAAAAAGTTGTTTTTGAAATCAATGCCTTTATTGCTGTGGCCTTAACAAGCAATACGAACAGGCACTATCAAAGTGAAACCTTAAGTGCTAATTCATATAAACATCTGCTTCACTCTCTTTCAGTAGAGAATATGTGAGAATGTGTGCTGCATTGGAGTCAGAGAAAAGAAGAAGGAGAAAAGCCTATCGTGAGCATCTATTGCATGCACAATATTTGATTAGACCATAAGACTGTGAGACAGATACCTGGGTCTACTACACAAATGAGAACGGGATAAAATCAGAAAGTTTCATGAATACCACACTATTGTAGATAAAAACTTACTGTACCCTAAATACTACAGCCAAGGAATGACAGCAGCCAGTAGACACCAAAAGATACAAGGAGCACATTACTCCTAGAAGGATCCTATAGTGTTGTGCTGCTCTCAACACCTTGATTTCGGCCCAGGGAAACTAATCTAAGATTGCTAGCTGGCCTCTAAAACTGAAAGCAAATACATACCTACTGTTTTAACTCCTTTAGAGAACATTGTTATAACAGTCACAAGAAACTAGCATGCACACCTAAACAGTGATTGCTAATGTAACATCTGGGGGTGATTCTACACCACAACATGTTGTGGTGTAGACCCCAATATCTGTCTCACAGTCTTTTGTGTAGTAGACCCCGATATCTGTCTCACAGTCTTATGGTCTAATCACACTATGCCACTGCCCTGCTGGAACATGCAGTTCCTTCTAGTCCTAAGCCTAGTGTTCAGAAAGAAAGAAAGAAAGAAAGAAAGAAAGAAAGAAAGAGAGAGAGAGAGAGAGAGAGAGAGAGAGAGAGAGAGAGAGAGAGAGAAGGAAGGAAGGAAGGAAGGAAGAAAGAAAGAAAGAAAGAAAGAAAGAAAGAAAGAAAGAAAGAAAGAAAGAAAGAAAGAAAGAAAAAGAAAGATACAGAGTTTAAAATAAAAGCTGATGATTCTTTTGAAGGTGTAGAAAAGGAAGAGTCAGAGAGAAAGAGAAAGACAGAGACAGACACAGAGAGGACAGAGTTACTTTGAATGAGTAGAGGTATTCAAAATGAAAATACTCAAGCATTCTTGTCTATGGCTTTTTTTCATTGAGATCCTTGTGCCAGGTTGGATCCAGAAATCTGACTGTCCCCACAGCTGTTTTGACCTTCTCCTTAGATTCTTCTGGTCATATGGTCTTTTCTGTTGCTTGGTAGAGGCTAGAATTGTGGGAGGAGGGCTTAGGAATAAGTAGTTTAGGCTTAAGTATTACGTAAATGGGTTAAGATCATGCTACTTGGGACCACCCAAAGTAACTCTATCCTCTCTGTCTCTGTCTCAGTCTCCGTTTCTGTCTCCATCTGTCTCTCTCTCTCTCTTTCTCTCATTCTGTCCCTGTCTGTGTTCCTTTTCCCCACCTTCAAAAGAATCATGAGCTTTTATTTTAAACTTTGTATCTTTATTTATTTATCTATGTATTTACCAATAGAGAACTTAGTGTTTTGTTTTTGTCTTTCAAGATTGCTGAAGCATAAGCTGCAGAGGCAGAGGCCACTGCCCTCAAGGCGCCCCTCTTCCTACCTTTCCCCTATCTAGGGACACCTTCTCCCTACAGTCAGTGTTTTTTGTGTTCTAGGGTTAGTAAAATATATTGTGCAACAAACCTAAGTAGGGGGTAATGTTATTATTCCAAGAAAATCGGAGGCACAAAAGATTGGGTGACTTGTCCACAACACACAGTAAGTGGATTAGTTATCAAAGTTCCCAATCTGTACAATGCTTTCTCGCTTCAGAAATCTTGAATTTCTGAAAACTGTAGACAAATCTATATGGCCATTCACTTCTTCCAGAAATTAGATGCAGATAGTTCTCTCAAAAATCCTAAATCCATGCAATCTGCCTTGATCACTGATATTTGAACGGAGGGAACATGATGAAATTTGAATTACCCATGGCTTATGCAATGTTGGGCATATTACTTTCTTAGCATACAGCTATAGTCATGGCACAAAAGCCTAACTTTGTTTCTGCAGGATGAAACACTACCCTTTGTCCCTGGAGAAAAGTAACAAGAAGATGCCCCTGTACTGTTAGAAACACCCTTAAGAGGAAGAGTGTGGCTGATTTTTCCCACAGGACTCCAGGATACCTGGGCAAGGTTTCATGTTTCCTTCTGGCTTTTGTCTTGCACTCAGCCTTAGGACTCCCTGATGTCTTGAGTAGAGGCATGACAAAATGACAGGTTAGCTAGGTCATTTGGCCCATCACTGAGACTCAACTGCAGCACTTTATTTCAGAGCAGGTCAATCTAAAACATCTGAGTGCTCTTTAAACACTATGGATTTCTTCTAAAAAAAGATATACTAATTCTATTGAGATCCATTTTCTAATGGCTATTGCTCTCGTTAAAAGTGCTGGGCCACAGCTAAAGCGATCTTTAAATACATTACCAGTCATATTAGAAGAATAATTTCAGGCATTCTCTTACATTTCCTTAACCTTACTGAACTAAAAGCACTTTAATTTCTGAAGGTATATGAAAGAGAAAGAGTGCTAACAGTTGAATTTCCACTTTTCTAATTCAGTCTCTCTAATACGTTCTTTCTCATCCCATAAAAGTCTCCTTTATAGTTGAGCCTAAATCATGGCTTCTCCAGGAGGCTTTCTCTAACTTTCAATGTACACAAAAAGTGAGAAAATGTGTATAATATAGAGTAGAGTTTATGGATAAGATGAACACATAGATAACATTAAGTACACAAGAATATATGTATTCTTAATCCTCACAACCACCTTTTAAAGTAGACTATTTTTGAATTATCTTAATTCATAGATCTTAAAATGAAGTCATAGAAGAAATAAGTGGTGTACCCAAGGTCTTATGGCCAGAAAGCGAGATTCAAACTAATGTCGGAATTACAGTTTGTGTCTGATTGTCTCCGCAAAACCTCATTCAGTCATTGGGGCAACTGATAGTTTCTGACTATTTCATAATCTGATGCTGGGATTATGGGTGTGAGCGATACACCTATCCTGGGGGTGGGGAGGGAGAGGAGCAACCTGATTGTAGTATGGGGGAGGGGGAGAGGCTTGCGAACTGCCACAGCTGCTGCTCCTCCTTTTGCTCCTTGCTGTTTCCCACCTCCATGAGCTGCCCTCCACCATGTACCTCTCTGCCTTGAAGCCAGCTAAGTATGGACTGAAACCCCCACTAGCTGTGAGCTAAATAAGCCATTTCTTCCTTAATTTTGAGTGTTGGGTATTTTGTGCCAGCAAGGAGAGAAAAGTAATCAAGACAGTCAGTCTGAAGTAAAAGTCTGTGTCTCAGGAGGCTCTAATGACCTCATGGTCATTTCCTAAATATTCACTTTGAAAAATCCTCATTCTTACACTGCTAGTCATGGATTAGCATGTGTTTCTGGTGATTTGGTAGCTTTCTGTGCACATCTTGTTTACTCCACCTACATGCACAAACACGCAGATTGTAGAGAGGTCTCTAAATCTTCAGCAATTACCTAGGTGGTTTATCCAATATAAACCTTGGTCTGCATCCAAATCTAACATTATGATAGCATTTGTCTTTCAAGAAATGCAAATATCATTGATAATGTGCCATAAGCATCTGATTTATAAATATACTACATTCATTAATTTACATATGACTACTGAAATACTAAAAACTGATAGATGAAATAGACTTCATTATATGTTAAGTATTGCTTATCTAAGAAATATTTTTCTACACTTATACTTGTGCTTCGACGAATGAAAATTTGAATTAGGTGGATATTTTTGTCCTAAAAGATCTCAATTTTGTAAAGAAGATAAAGCATGTAGATAGATCCTTAGAAGGTGTCGTGGATTAACTTGTGGTCAGTTTAAGTGGGAGTGTTCAGCTAGACTGAGCCAGCCTTGCTCTGGGTGTGGAAGACCCATCTGAAGATCATTACCAAATGGCCAAACAAGATAACAGAAAGGGAAGATGGCATGCTTCCTTTCCCAGGAAAATCTTTGATGGACAGGTGTTCCTGATAGGAACCCAACTGTTCTTCTTGAAGATGCTCAGGTCCTTGCTATACCCAGGGATGCTGTTCTATTCAGAAAAGCTCTAATCTTCTCCTTTGCCTTGGGTATCACTCTTTTACCCCTCTAGTACAAATCCTTCAGGTTTTAGGTCTAGATTCTCTAGTCTCTAGAAACAGCCCTTGAGTTTTCCTCCCCAGATCTTTCAGTCTTCTATCTGGATTTCTCTATCTCCTGATAGGAACTTGCATAAGACCTCATCATGGAGCTCTAGTCCTTAGGCTGGACTCATGAAAGACATGGCCTTAGGATATAGGCCCTGAGCTGGATTCTTAAGGTCTCTGAAAAAGAGATAGATCTCTTACATTCTTCTGCATTTGACATTGGGGTGAATATAATAGGATAGCACAATAGATTTATGTGTCCTGTATTGTATCAATTCCCTTTCAAACTGTTACTACAACAAAAGGTAAACTAAATGAAAATTAGTTAGGTTGGGGTCCAGAATTTATTCCAGCTGTACCTTGAGAATGGGTGGAATTGGAGGAGGATAAAATGAGCAAGGGCAGTCCTGTTAAAGAAAAGAGCATGAGCAATGACATGGAGCTGCAAAAGAGAAACTGAACAGAATAGTCATTTGCAGTTTAGAGAAAGCAGAACAAAAAGGAAATACACATAAAAAAGCAAGTTATATTGACCTGGGAAGTAGGTCAATCTCTATTAACTCTACATCTCTACATCAAGTGTGTGAAAAAAGAAGTGATAGTAACATATTTCTTTCCAGAAAATTCATACCGCAGCAATGTGAAGAAACACCTGACAAAGGGCCACAGAAGGAAGACATTTAGGGTATTATAGGAGGTGATTGCTTTGATTTATGATGAGTGTTAACCATGTTTTGCCCATGTCTAAGTGTCCAATAATAAGCTCTGGATTTTTACTCTAGATTTCAACTGGAATTAATAAAAATTAACATGTTTTATGCCTTCTTCAGTGACTGAATTTAGGAAACAAAAAGTTATTCCTATGAACGAGCAGTTTTCAGTTGGTTCTATCACCTCCCTACTTTCATCCCCACAGTTACACTACTAGAGAACTGACTCTCACTTCAAATTATTTGTACATATGGTGATCATGAGACTATCAACTCCTACTAGATGGAAAATACAGCATAGAGCACTGTGGGAAACCACTCAGGCTGCTTCAAACCTCAGGGGCATCTGAGGACACCTCAGAACATGATACCTAGCACAGGCACCTAGTGTAATCATATGTAATCATGACTTAGAACAGGTATACAGGCATGCACCGGTTCCAGCACTATGTAAGAGTGTAAATATGAGATAACAACCTGTCTAAGAAGGATATGGTAAAGACACAGAAGGCTCTTGTGTTTTTATCCTCTGCTTTGCTCCTTACTGCCTACTGCTGTTTCTGGTGTCTTGCACATGTGCATTCTTCAACCTGGAGACTGCACAGAAAAATTTCCCTTGGACCCCCCAAGTGGCCCAATTGGACAGTGCCTAGAAAATTACCAGTACTTGATAATTGTTCATTAAATTAAATCAGAAGTCATTTTTAATTTTTACTAATATGCTTACCTTTGTGCTAGAATTTTTTTTTATTTTTTAAAGAGAACAAATTTGAATTAAAACAAAAAATTCAAGTGATACAGAATTTCCCTTAACAAAGTAATACAAATTTCACAGGATTTATTGTAATAGTTTTGTCTCTAATCAGTTATTGCTGTTACTAGATATACACATGTAAAATTGGAAGGAGGAAAAAGAAAAAAAATAAATTCAGAAGAGAAAAGTACAAACAATTGAAAAAAGGAGATGAAACAAATTAAGAAGCATTAACTACTACTTTCCATGGAGCAGCAGATTTGCACAATACAGTTGTCAAAACCATCCTGCTTATATACATAGATATGCTTATTTTTATCATGCATTGATTGTAGAACAAGAACTAGGTACCTTCTGTATAAAGACAGTAAATCTAGGCAGCAAGAACACAGAAACTGAAATCACATTACCTTTTCTGAAAACACTAACAGTGAAGAGCAAGTAAGTAAACCATTATTTTTAGTACAAACTTATAAATGTGACAGAGATAGTCACAACTAAGAAGCTTCACAAATGAAATGAGAATATGGAAATACTTCCACGATACTGAAACTAACAGGATAACAAAAAAATAACACAAGAAAACAAGGTCATAATAAAAGATTGTTTATTTACCTTTGAGTAATATATGTTTATTAATAGTCCATAATTGTCAATTAAAGACTTATCTAAATTCCCTATCTTTGAATGACAAAATTGTGAAAGACACAATTCCTCTCCTTTTTCTGTTTTCTAGGATCTCAAGAAAAAAAAAGTTCCGTCATACTACTATACTCCATTATATCAATCATAAGATGTTCTATTCACTTATTAAAATACCACATGCTTAGGGCTAGGACCACCATACCCTAAAACACTCTATGATAAGAGGTGGTGCATATATGCCTAGGCCAATATTCATTGAATGAATTCACTAACTCACTATAAAGACATTGTAGGCTTGTTTCTTGCAAGTTGACTTTTCCCATAATACAACAACCAGCATAGTGACACAATAGTAGTGATGGATAAAATATTGGCCTCCAAAACACATTAATGTCTTGGTGCTCACATTTACTAATATATCCTGTTACATGGCAAGAAGAAGTAAGATAGTTGGTGATATTGAGAGTCACATCTTAATTTTTTTTTAAATCTGTACTTTATTTATCTCAAATACTTTAAAATAGGAAAGTTATCTTGGCTCATGTAGATGAACTTGATTTAATAAAATGAGATCTTAAATAAGACAGTGAGATAAAAAAAGATGAGATATAAGATACAATCAACATTTAGTTGATAGTTTTCAAAGATGTAGAAAATGAGTTATGAATAAAGGAATACAGATGTTCTCTGAAGGGTAGGAATAGTCCTCAGCTGATAGCCACAAGCCTACAGACTTCTACAGCATTCAGAAAGGAGAATACCCTACCAACAGATTAAACGTCTTGACTTTCTGACATACAGAAATGTGAGATAATAGATTTAAGAGTTATGTTCAGTCACTAAGCTTGTTCTTACTTGTTATGATAGTATAGGTACCAATATAGTACACATCCGATAAATACTTAATTTTATATGTAAAAATTCTAATATTCAATCTGGCGAGTTGCATGGCAGTTTGAAAGCATACATGGACTGGCCTTTAACCTGCAGGCAGAGAGATTTGCCATTCAACAGGGCAAACAATGACCAAGTATAACAAATGTTCAGTGCTGCTCATGTGAGCCCCAATTTCAGTATTCTGTCACCCCCTTATGCCAAACGGAATTCTTTGACAGGACTTTTTATTTTTACTATTTTATTATTGATATCAAGTGAAACAAGTCAAAATTCCTCTACTAAATATCCTGCAAATTCTGAAAGACAGTAATAAAGTTGAGACCAAAGCTATCAAACGAGTTTAATTTTTTTGTCAAATGATTTTTTCATTTCCTATGATCATTTTCATTTCCTCGTATAGATTCTGACTAACATATGATGAAATGTACTTGCTTAGTGTTGAATTTGGGAAAAGATTCCTCAATCTCAAACCTTGCAGTGACAAAACCATATAACTTTGACAGCTGTAAAATGGTACATGGGATTTCTTAGAATGGATATGTACTGACTTAGCAATAATTGTGTAGGATTTCAGAATGGACAAAAGCCTATAAAAATTCTTTTAATTAATTTTATTGAGAAATAAATAGAAATGAGACACTTTCAAAAGGGTTATTAGTTGTTGACTTGAGCCTTTTAACTAATAATCTGTTCTTACAGAAAACTCACTACTATTATGGACTACTGCACTATATTTGGATGTTTTGCTGAATTCATTCACCTACAGTCTTTAAACTACAATAAAATACCATTCTCTGACAAAATTAACCAAAAAAGTGGTATAGAAATGAATGACCATTTTGTATTTGTACGCTCAAAATAGGATAGGTACACAGCTCCATTCTCTTAATTCAATGAATAGAGAGGTTTGCTCCAATAGTGTTTGGGACAGGATATCATGTCTACATTTTGTACAACCACTAAGACAACAATATGCAACGTATTAATTATTAAAAACATGCTAGTAATTGGTTGTGAAACTGTCTTATTGCTATTTGTTTCTCAATAAAATTGTTTAAAAAACAGGTTATTAGGACAATAATTTATACATTGCATATGATTGTTTTTATAGTAGTTATTCATAGGACAGGATACAGTTATGATATCTTGTCCAAATCCTATTAGTACAAATCTTTATTCTCATTGAATTAGGAAAAAGTAGCTGCATATCTATCCTATTTGGTATATACAGATTATATATATACACACATACACGCACACATACGCACACCAAAATGGTATGGTTCTTCATTTATATCCCTTTTTTGTTCGGTTCTTTCAGAGATGGTATTCAATCACCATTAAATATTGTGGGTGTATGAATTCAGCAAAATAATCCAATATAGTCCAACAGTCTGTAATAGTAATGGGTTGTCCATAAGACTGGCAATGTCAGAAGTTGTTGACTGGAGCTTTTTACAGTTTAGCATATTAGTATGGCTTTACTTTTTAGACCTCATTTGTATACTTTTATGCTGGATGGTTAAGATCAACATAAAGCAAGGCCTATATAAAAACAAATGTAACTTTTGTATAAAACAAGGTCAGTCAAATCCTCTCAGGATTTAACCTGAAACCCTATGCCACAGTTTGTAGATCTTTTGTCAGTGTCAGCCATTTGGATGAGTTACGGTCATTGCTTGACTAATTTGCTCTCTGGGAAAGCTTCAGAGAATGTTTTCTCTCCATATGATTCTCTTTAGGTACACTCTGTATCACAGATCACTTTTCTCTTTGGCCACATAATCTCCTTGATCAGATAATTTGGGACATTACTGAGTTACAGGATGTTAGAGTACAGGTTCTCTTATGTCATGAGTCCTCACTGACCTTGAAAGGCTAGATCCAAAATGTTAGCCTTCCCTGTAGCCCTTCTTTTTCTCTAATTTTTGGTCTGCAAACTTAAGTTGTTGACCCTCCAGAAGAGAAACTTAGTGATATTATTACCCTATAACATAGGCAGTTGAGCTAAACCTCACTATCTGTCTGAATATCAAACATCTTAGACATAACAAGGAACAGGTATTTTCTATCAACTGTTGATATGTTAGACATTAAATACTATAGATTGTGAAGAAAAAAATTTTTAAAAATTTTAAAATACAAATAAACAACTTAAGTGAAATAAACCAGACACACATGTGTAAATATCGTATAGTCTCCCTAGTATAACAAGCGAAAAGCAGAAATACAAATGGAAACGTACAACAACTAAAATCAATTGAGTCAGATAAGGCAAAGTGAATGGCATATACTGCAGGATACTAATCAGCTTTTCTTCCGGTTGGTTAACAACTTAAGTTCACAAGTCAGAGTTGGAGAAATAGAAGAGCCACAAGGCCAGCCAACATTTTGGCCCTAGCCTTTCAAGGTCAGCGAAGACTCAGGACATAGGAGAACCTGTACTGCAACATCAAGAAACTCAGGTGAGCTCCAAATTTTCTGAACAAGGAGATTATGGAGCCACAGAGGAAAGAGATTGAAGTTCTATAGTGTGCCTGGGGAGAGTCACATGAAGAGAAAACTTTCTCTCAAGCTCTCACAGAAAGCAAACTGGTCAAGCATTGGCCATGACTCATCCACATGGATGACACAGACAAAGGATCTTCAGAATAATGTACAGGACTACAAGATAAACCCTGAGAGGACTTCACTGACCACATAAGAAATATAAAGTTCATGTGTTGGTATATAAGTCTTGCTCTATCTAGGTCTTAACCATCCAGCAGAAAAGTATAAAAATGAAGTATACATCGTGGAGCCATAATATTAAGCTGAACTGTAAATGGCTATGGTTGACAACTTCTTTGAATAACTCACTATTGTTGTGGAATGCTGGACTGTGTTGGATTGTGGTGTCAAGTTCAAGCACCTAAGTTAGTTGAATGACAATGGAGTGCCCACCTTTGACAGGTGTAGACAAAGGAAGGGGTATAGAAAGAAAAAAATCAGGATGTGTGTGTATAGACAGTACAGTTGGGATAGATAGTGCTGTGCTTCTACATAATCCTATGAGAGGCAACATCTGCAGTAATGGTGGTTGGACAGGATATTATGTCGGCTTCTAGTACTATGGTCATCCACTAGGAAAATAATTATTGAATTTTTGATATAATTCAGGTATAAAAAATAAGATAAGTAAGCAGCTACACTCTTAATTTACTTATAGGAGACATCTGCTAAAATAATATCTGTAAATATAATATCATGTATGCACTTTGTACGATACCAAAACATTATAAAAACAGTTTGCAATATATTAATTTATTGAATCTGTCTTGTTAAGGTGTCTTGAAACTGTGTAATCGATATTTGTACTGCAATAAAAAATAAATTAAAAAAATAAACAACTACATATTTTTACACAGAAATTTAGAAATCTAACCGTATACAGCATTGTAGGACAGTTCTATGATATTTTTTCTTGTCTCTTGTTTTCATTTATTATCCTTGCTTTTTTAACAAATATTTATTTCAAAGACAGTATAGCAGTAATTGATATGACATTAAAAAAGCTAGGAAACATGACAGGGGCAAAGCCATACATTTATATGCACAAGATGGGTAAAGCGATGATCCTGAGAATCTTCAGTAGATTTTTGAATCTAGCGGTTAACTGGTAAGATGCTCACCCTGACTAACTATATATGCTGAAACCTGTGAACCAAGCAACTGCACTGAAGATAGCAATGTGTAATCGTAGGGTCACACTTGGAATGCCTGTCATCTGGTCTTCTAAAATCCTATAAAATTGACATTATTTTGTAAAATCTTTGTGCAGAGAACTTAAAAAGAAGGACACAAATCACAGATATATGCTGCTTTTAAAATGGAATAGTTATTTTCATAAAAACTATAACTCTTGCCTATAAAATTCTGTGAGGATTTTTCTCTCCTCATGTTAGGATGAGACCTCCTCAATCAATAATTTCACTTTTCTGTTTCCTGTTAAATCTTAGCCAGCTACTCCAAAATTTTTTTGATATACTTTAGTAAGAATTGGGAGTACCTTCTGTGCTACCCTTGAAGGCCACTTGGAACAGTCAGATCTAGATATCTGAATTTCCAGGAAAAACATGTAAGAACATAACAAAAGACTCACAAATCACAAGTGTAGAGTTGCCAGACATCTGCTTCATCTTATGGGTAGTGTCAAAGTGTGAGAGAGGTGTACTCAGTAATTTATATATAAGCAAAATTAGATTTTTGCCTTAGAAAAGCAATTAAAAGCTGCCCTAATGCTTTTCTCCCTCTGGTGTGGAAGGGTTACTGATCTGAAAGAATGATAGCATCTTCATCAAAACTCATAGAGACTAATCCATGGTCTACTGGGTAAATGGAGAGATAAATATCCTTGAATAAATGGAGGGATCTTTCATTCCATTTGCATGTCACATGAGTATTGTAGACAACATGCATAATTTAGAAATGCATGCCTGTAATGTGTAATTTTGTGTGCTAACATGGCTGGGCTCTCACACTGCCATTCGATTGAATGGTAATGTCAGAACTGTTATGATCATGTTTTGCAGATAGAGTTAACATCTGCAAATCAGTTCACTGTAAAGAAGCTCTGTCTGCATACTGTGGGTATTACCCTTATAATCAGATGAAAACACTTAAAGGAAACCTGATGTTCTCTGAGGAATAAATGAGATCCTGCTCTAGAGTGTCCACCCTGATACACTGCCCCACAGTCTTGCAAACCATGAGGGCCAGAAACGTTGTTTTAATCTCTGTAGAACTTGGCTGATACTGCATCATTTTCCAAAGCGTGCCGATAGTTTGGATTTTTATTTTTGTTTGCTCATTTCAGTATTTAGGATAGAGCCCAAGATCTCTGCACTGTGCAGCATCCCACACTCCCTGTTTTATTTCGAGGCAGGAGCTCACTGAGTCTATAAACTCCCCCAGCCAGGCTCGAGCTCATGGTTCTCCAGCTCAGAGTACTGGGACTACAGTTGTGTGCTACCATTTTTGGCACTACTTGGCTGGGAAGCATAAAATGACAGAAAAATATGGCTTCTAAGAATATCTGTTGTATCTTTTTATTCAGCTGGGTTTTTTATGTATTTTGTACAGGGTATACCGGGGCTCACTATCAGATTGTTTTCAGCCTCGCAAGCACTGTGATTACAGGCGTGTGCCACCACACCCAGTCTGAGTCCAGGCATGCTGGGGATCGAACCCCTGTGCCTGTGTCTGCCAAAGTAGGTGCTTTAGTCTGCTGAGCTATCTGGTTGGCTCTGTTTTCATACAGTTAAATGAAAACTAAAATAAAATTCATATCAAAAAATTTCTATAATATTTTTAAATTTATCAGGGCTTCTTCTAGTACTGAGAAAATCTATGAAATTTGGACAGTAATTTTCACCAACTTCAGAAAGTATGTTACAACCCTAAGCATGATTTTAGAAGTTGAAAAAAGTCAGGCCCAGAGAGTCATAGTCCACAAGCACTGGTGGATCGAAGCAGCTTCCAGGGCAGAAATCATGCGAGCTGCCCACACATGCAAAACTCCTCTGTTTTTCCACAAGCTCTCAGCATTTCAACAGAATTGCCTCCAAGACGCTATGAGCACACAGGCTACAATACCCATCAGGCAAAAGAATATCCTAAAACATAGATGTCACACACTCTATATAGATTATCTCCTGTTTACAAGCTAGTCTCAAGACCCACTAAAGTAAGAGTTACTTGTAACAACTTGTTTTTTACCGAGAAAAAAATGAGCATTTCAGAATAATTGTTCAAAATGTCTTCAGTTTTCCAATGACTGCTATTTATCAGCATACTTAACACATTGTAGGTACTCAGTACATATTTGGTGAATGAGGTACTCTTAAAATAATCTTACATGGGGGCCACCTGCTTGGGTCCCCCTTCTGTCCCTTCTTGAACAGAAGCTTTGTTTCCCCCAATAGATATTATGTTCTTTAATAATAATCTTACACAAGCTATTTGTTGAACAAAGGAGAAAACTGGGGCCAAAATAAGCTAAATGATTGCTCCCTACAGTACTGCAAGTCAATGGCAGAGGAAGGAGCAGATGCTGGTTCTCTGGACAATTAGTCCAGTGGAACACAGGCGTGGTGCTTCTGTTCCCAACAGCTGTAGCTTCCCAGGCCTTTTGCACTCTCAAAATTGCTTTTGTGCCAACTAATAAAATAGCACATTTGGCCTCTGAGAGTAAATGAGAGAAAGGCGACTCCTTGAACCACTCCATCCAATTCAATCATGATGCAGTCTCAAATGGGAAAAAAAAAGATTAACAATATCCATTGTCTCAATAAGAAAAAGAAGATAAACAGGCAAAAAATCCCCATTCATCCCATCCATATAGTAAATTACATGTCAACTGTGAAATCACACTTTACCTCCACACCCCCACCCCAGAATATGCTGTTTGCATAAAACATGTGCAATTGCCTCTATTGAATCTGAGATTATTTCAAAATCATAAATGTTCTGTCAAGAGTTTCTAAGAAAGGATGATATAAAAATATCTGAAAATTATTCCATGTCAGAAACCATTTTTATTATGAGTATTAACTGGAGGGCTGGCAAGGTAGCTCAGCAGACTAAGTGCCTGCTTGGGCAAGCTCAGGGAGCAGGGTTCAATTCCTGCCATCACACGCCACACCAGCCCCACCCGCAGGCATGCTGAGCTGGCCACTGAGACCGGGGGGGGGGGGGGGGGTGCACTCCTGTAATCCTAGTGCTGGGGCGGCTGGAAACAGGAGGATGACCGTGAGTCTGAGCTGCGTAGTGAGACCCGTACCAAATACATACAAATAAATAAATAAAAGTAAGTATTAACTGGAAATACTAATTTTAGGTGAAAGAAACTTTATTAAAAATTGAAAGGGAAGTAATGCAAGCTACAAGTTTTACAGGAGTTAAAAGATTCAGGGTAGCCTCTACTCCCAGATTTAATGTTCTATGGTTTCTTAATGCTCTATGGTTGACCATTGCCCATAGTCTAAGGAAATTAAATTGAAGATTGTAAACATAAACAATTCATAATCTTTAGATTCTATTGCTGTTCAGTGTGATAAAATCTCACATTATCAGGCCTCATCCAATAAGGACATGAACCAACACTTTGTCCAGTGTTCCCACACTCTATGCTATCAACTCATTAGTAGTTTTTCAGTTATCAATCTGGTACGATGTGGTAGCGATTGTGTTCCGGTGCTGTTGTAGCAGCCTAATGCTATGTTCTAACGCCTCTATCATTTATCTCACCTGAGCAGATCATGCAGGTATTATGTAACCTAACATCATCCCCTTAGAAGAAGAGTAAGATGAGTATGCTAAGGTATTTTCAGAGAGAGTGAGCACATAATTTTCATGTCAGCGTTTTGTTCTAATTTTCATTGTTAGACTACACATTATTATACTTGTGCATAGAGAGTTCAGCACTGTCCACAAATTTTGTTTTGTTTTAGAGAGAAGATTTCACTGTGCAGTTCAGGCTTACCTTGAACTCACTTTGTAGCCCTGGCTGGCCTCAGACATGTGGTGATCCTTCTGCCTCAGATTTCTGAGTGCTGGGATCCCAGGCGTGCTCCACTCACTGTTCACAATTTTGGGCATCTATTAAGGGTTTTGAAATACAAGGCTCACAGATAAAGGAGAATACTACAAATTCTGAGAAAATTCAAGTTGATGAAAGATTTCCTAGGATTCCAAACTCAGGAGTTAACAATCTTCTGGCCACTGGACCTCCTAAGTTTCTCTGAGTACAATTTACTACTCCTATGTCATGGAAAAGTCTTCAAGCTGAGATCTCAATGGAGTCTTTGAGGATCCCAACAATAAGTGAGCAAATGTCTATTAAAAAGATGTTTCACTTTTCAAGAGTACAGCATGTATTATAAGCATTTTCCCTTCTGAGCTCTGATTCTTAGCTTGTGTAGATCACCTTTACACATATACTAGTGTGTGATAAAATAGCACAACAGATGCATGAAGGCATTCCTCTTGAAATTCTGGAATAGCTTAGCTATAGTCTCAACCCATTATTGTCAAAATCAGCTTATCTGTGTACCAAATTTCAGACCCTATTGTCTTTTGAGTATTCTTCTAGCAGCTCATATACTTCTTACACCAGAATTTTTAGAATTTCTTTTCTTCAATTGAATGATATCTTTGAATTATTAAGAATGATTTAAGTATATTCCAAGAGATGACTTCTCTGATCAGATTCATTCTTTTCACCTATTATTCTCCATCGCAATTTGTTTTCTTTGTACTTTTTAATTTATATTCTTTTTTATTTGTATTTTATTTGGCAATGACTAAGCTCACTGAGGTTAGGAAAATTAGTGTTTTGTGGATCTAATGAAATTCCTGGCACATGACTGATATTCCATAGATATTCATCAAATCAATGTACTAACACACAAGCATAAATGAATGAAACTTTAAATCATATATGTATTTATGTTTTGCCTGTACTATTGTTATTTAGGTATGTCTGAAATCTGTTTTTCTCTTTTCTTCTACATAGATAGTAGTATTAACTTTAGCCATGCTATCTAGAATTTTTCCATAGGACCTACAACATAATTATTTTGTTTAGCTATAGGCGAACATACAACTATGATACATAAGAGAACTTACAAGCTAAAAATGACCAGAATGCCTATTGCTGCCTATGCGATCTTATGATAAGAACTTAACTCTAATTACTTTCACTAATGACTTTAGTTTCCTCACAATTAAAAACAGACAATAATAGTATCTTTCTGATTAAAAGTGTTATTTCAGTAAAATGAGAGGACATAAAATTTGTACGGTAATGTTCCACACTTTATAAAAACTCAAAAATGGTAGCTATTTCTCTGATTATTTGCAGTGATAATAGCTACGTAGCCATGAAGAATCTGGAAGGTACACATTCATGCGTTTCTCTTTATACAATATTTAAACAATTTTTAAATGTTAGATAAAGCAAGTGGTACAAATTACTTCTGAGGCAATCCTAGATGAATAACATGATATCTGATTTCTACTTTTTAGAATACAATGTGCACTTTGATGCCTTAGCCTTCCCTCACCCTTGCTGTGTCCCTCAGAGCATTATAGATTCTGTCTCTGTGCTTTGTTAATGGCTGCAGATATTTTCCAAAACCCAAGGATTTTCTAGCAGTAAACACAGATTTTCATCTGGTAATCAGTTTGCTAATAAACAAGATCTCAGAGCAGCCACTTCAGTACCACTGAGTTATGGTCTTGTGACAGTGTTTTCTGTCACAGCGAATTTTTCCCTTGGATGACGTTTGTGATGCCAACAGTTTATTTTTCCTGCCTCAGACTTTTTTTCTCCTCTTTGAAGAACATTGAATTGCTTTTTAAGATAATAAAATTTCTTCTAATACTTCTAGTGACTGAAATCTACAATCCAGCTAATTGTATGTTCTCACAAACTCAACTGCAGACCTTGCAACATTCTTCCAAGTGATTTAAACATTTTTCAGTGTTCCTTTGTGACATCCATTAGCAAAGTTTATTGTAATAGTCTCAGAACAGTAAAAAGTAGTCATATTTGTCAAGAACTAGTGTTCTATTTGTATATCATATTATCAAATATCCAAAGCTCCATTTGCAAGTAGAAAAATCTTCCTGGAGAGACATTTATAAGAGCATATGCCTTCCCATGCATATTTCAATTGAAAAATCAAAACTGAAAAGAATGCTATTTTTCATATGTAAAGTACAGAAGAAAAACACTATTCCCAGTTACAGTCAACAATGGAAATGAAAAGCTCAGTTTTGTTAAGTTGGGTAATATACGAGTACATTCATAAAGAGAGAAAAATGTTGACTATTGATAATGCACTTTTAAAAAGTGTACCTTGCAGATAGAGTAGTATAAGAAATTATGAACTGCATTGCTGTCTACAATGTTGCCACATTCTCTTCTCTTTTCTGGCTTGTTAATTAATAGGATTTCAAATGGTAGGTTGGCTTCTAGGCTTATCTTTTCACCCACCATGGAAGATGCTCTAACTATATCTAATCAAGGGTTTTAAAAATGTCTCTGGACCAATCACTTGCTTTTCCCTACTCACATTCCCCTTTGTATCCTTAACAGGAAATGGTTTATTGGAATAGCAAAACAAAAGGTTGTTCTTTTAAATGGTAAATAAAAATTATTAAGATATATATATTGTAAAATTTTGGAATAAATGAAGTTTTGCAAACTTGCCATCAAAGAATAAATGCAACCTGTGAGCCACAAGAACAAATAGCTAAAGCTCACCAGAGCTTGCCCCATTGAAATGAAAAGAAGGAGTAGAAAGACAGGCAGGGTTTCACATAGTTCAGGGTCTCACATTGTAGTTCAGGCTGGTTTTGAACTCACTGTTTAGCCCAGGCTGATCTCAAACTCATGAAAAACTTATTAACTTAGCCTCCCAAGTGCTGTGGTTATAGGTTTAAAGTACAAAAAGTAATAGTTTTATAATGTTGAGAACATTTGTGAACTACCAAGCATTTGGTCCTTCAATCTGAGTTTGCTATTTGTTCATTTTCCTTAAAATGACATTTTCCCCTTTCTGAACACTACTGCAGTGATAGCCCATTCAACAAAAGTATTTTTTCTACCCTATAAATGTTGGTTCTGGTTTACTTTTATATTGTTTCCTTACCTCATATTTATTTTGATCTAATAGCAATCTTTTAAACTGAAAAAGGTTAGTTTACCTGGCATTATACCTGTAAGAATTACTAAGGTGAGGGTTCACCAGTTTTCAGCTAGGCATGACAATGATTAAAATAAAAGAATAAAGATAGAGGTATTAGTGTTATTGAAAATATGCTTTCTCTGTATGAAACCCCTAATAGAAACTCTTCTCTAAGTAGAATAGACTACATGCCCCAATATAATAGTCAGTATAGAAATAACCTTTGAGAACTGCAGTGTGTTAAAGTAGTTCATGATAATGAATGCAATAGCTTTGTAACCACAGTACTTGTGCCTATTTTAATTATCAAAGTATGCTATAAAAATGTTTGCATTACTTCTTTCTAGAACAATGGCCTTTGCTGAATGCCCTAGCAAGTGAGAAATGATACATTCATACAAGCAATAACCTTCAAGCAAAGAATGATATTAAATCAAGGATTAGTCAGTGAACAAAAATAGTTTTACTACAAAAAAAAAAAAAAAAAAAAAAAGTTCAACACAGGCACACTGAACCAAGCTGAACAGATACAGAATTATCTAACTGCATCAGAATAACTTTGCTTTTCTGTGTCTACCCCAACCAACATCACTATGAATAAAGGTAGGAAATGCTAAGGGAATTGTACAAATTTTCAACACTGTATATCAAGGATTTTTATCCCCCAGTTGTCAGTTGATGGGTATGAAGAATGCTTCCAGGATTTAACTATTATAAATTGTGTTCCTATAAATATTGGTATGTATATACTTCTCTAGTATAATGACTTTGAAGCTTTGGAGAAATACCCAGAAGAACATATGGAGTTTTTTTTTAATTTTATATCTTTGAGAAATCTCCACATTGATCTCTATAATGTCCATACTAATGTACATTCCTGTCAACAATGTATCACAGTCACACCAGAATTTGTTATTTATCTTCTTCATGATCGCCATTTATTCTGGTATAAGATGGAATCCTAATGTTGTTTTAATTTGGATTTGTTTAATAGCCAGAGATGTTGAACAGTTTTTCATAGGATTCTTGGCTGTTTTTACAATATCTTTTGAGAAATATCTGTTTATTTTACTTGGTCCATTCTTGATTGAGTTTTTTTTTTTTATTTGAGGTGGTTTAATTCTTTCAGTTTTTTGCATACTCAGGAATTTAGCCCTCAGTCTAAGCATCAGCTGTCAAAATATTTCCCATTCTTAATGATGTCTCTTCACTCTACTAGTTAATTTCTTTGCAGTGAAAATTTCTTCTTGATTTGATGTAATCTGCTTTGTTGATTCTTCCTGGTATTTCTGTTGTACTTGGTTTCTATTTAGAAAGTCTTTTCCTACACCTACAATGTCAAGCATTTTACCAATCTTAATAATACCATTGGGCCTGGCACCAATCTTCTGTAAACAGACATTCAGGCTTCCTAGCACCACATTCTGAGAAGGGTGTCTTTCCTCCAGTGTATTCTTTTGGCCCCTTGTCAAAGATCAAATAGCTGAATGTCTGGGGATGTTTCTGAAACCCATATTTCATTAAATATATTCACATGCCTGCTTCAACGCCAGTACCGTACCATTTTTGTCATTGCTAATTTAGTATAGCTTCAAGTCAGACATCATGATGTCCCTTTCTTTGATCTTGTTACCGAAGATGTTTTTTGGCTTTTCTGGGTCTTTCCTCGTTTCATAAGAATTTTAGGATGGTTTGCTCTACAACTTTGAGGAGTGTTGTAGGTGTTTTGATTGGGATTGCATACAATCTGAGAGTATGGCTCTAATGACAAAATCAGTTCTCTCTATTTTCTCTATATTCTCTATATTCTCCATTTTCTGATGTCCTCTTCGATCTCTTTTTCAGAGTAATATAGTTATTTTGTAGAGGTATTTTACTTACTTGGTGAGATTAAACCCTATGCATTTATTTTCATGACCCCACTATAATTGCTGTTGTTGTCATTTCCTTATCATGGAGTTTATTATTGGTATACACAGCTGCTATTGATTTTTATATGATTTTGTATCTATCTACATTGATGAAATTGGTTATTCTAAAAATTTTTGTAATACAATTAGAACTTGGTATAAAGTCAGTGCAAACCATTTGAATTGTGTATTTATTGATGTCTTCATGTATGTTAGGGTTTTCATCTTTGTGTGTGGTCAAGACTGTCAGTTATTCTGTAAGAAATATACTTTTGGTATAGCTTCGTGTTCCAGGAAATACGTGTTTTTTAAGCCTTTCTGAAAATACAGTTATGTTAATGAATAGCACTGTCTCTTGCCTAAGATAGTTTTTGGTAGAATTCTTTGGGTCTTCTTATGTAAATTATCATTTCATCTGTGAATAATGATAATTGAGTTCTTCCTTTCCTTCTACTTCCTTGTCTTGCCCAATTACTGTGGCTAATGTTTAAAGCAGTATATTGAATAGAAACAATGATAGTCAGCATCTTTGACTTATTGCTTATTTTATCAAGAATACTTTCAGATTTCCCCCTACACACTTTTTTGTTTAGGCTTTCACCTTTTAAAATGATGTGGGTCATTGGTTTGTCATAGTTTTTAACAAATTTAGGTTGGTTCTTCTATACCTGTATGTTTGGGGTTCTTGTCATGAAGGAGTTTTGGAGTTATTAAAATCCTTTGTACATGTATTAATATGCTTATGTGGCTTTTGTCCTTCTGCTGTATTATATTTATTGATTTTCATGTGTTGAAACAGCCTTGTATTTCTGGGATTAAACCTACTTGGTCGTGATGTATGATACTTTTGATGCATTCTATTTCCTAATATCTTTTACATATTTTGACATTTAGAATCGTTAAGAATATTGATCTGTAGTTTTATTTTTCAGTTGAATCTCTAAGTTTTGATCAGAGTTGCTCCTTCCATACATGAATTTGGAAGCACTCCACCTTTTCTAATTTTACTGAAGATCTTGATGAGTATTGGTGATATGATATCCTTAAAAATTCTGTAGAATTCACTAGTCAATTCATCCTGTCCTGGATACTTTTCATTGGAATATTATTATTTTTACTGTCTCAATTTTATGACTTGTTATAGGTTATTAAATGATTTTGTGTTTTCTTGGGTTAGCTTTGGTTTAAATGAGTCAAAGTAGATGTCCACTTCTTCAAGTTTTTCCAATTTATGTTAAAACAATTTTTCCTACTAATTACTATATGCCAAATTTTGATGGTATCTTATGATTTTTGTCTTTTTCATTTTTCATTGCATTGATGTGAGGCTTTAGTAAATTTGGTTAAGGGTATATCTATCTCATCAAGCTCTTCATTGTATTAAATGTTATCTTTTTAACACATTCGTATTGATAGATCCTCTGATGAGGTACCACTAACAATTACCTATTTAAATGTCAGATGATTAATTCAAATCAGAGCTGCCTTGTGGCCAGACATATGAATTATGGCTGCCATGAGCATGCTAATTTTGGTTTAGACCTAGATTGTTCTTTCTGAAGTATCTGAAGATGCCTCATAAGTTCATTTATTTGAGCTCACTCTTTTGTGAATGTGAGCATTGACTGTAATGAATTCCCCTCTTAGGACTGTTTTTATTATGTCCCAGAGATTCCAATGTATTTGATAGGCATTGTCATTAACTTTCAGAAATTGCTCAATTTCTCCCTTGATATTTTTGTGACCTATTGTTGTTTGTTCAAGAGTGGTTAATTAATCTAAGTGTTTCATTTCTTCATTTTCTGTGATTTCTTCTATGGTTGACTTCTATTTTCGTTGTACAGTTGTCCAAGAGAAATCATGAAGTGATTTTGATTCTTTCATACTTACTAAGGTTTGTGGACTAGTATGTTTTTCCATTTTAGATAAGGTATTATGTACAATAGAAAATAATGTATACTCTGCTATACTAGAGTCCACTACTTTTTAAATTAAGACCATATGTTCATAGGTATAGTTCAGCTCTAATATTTCTGTACTGACTTTTTTCCAGTTGATTTGTCTTTTTGTGAACATAGGGAATTAAGATCCCCCACTATTAGTTTTTTAACTTTTATTTTTAAAAGAATAAAAATAGTATTAAATCAAAAATTATAAATGATGCAGAATTTCACTAACCAAAAAATAATATGCATTTTGTAGTATTTGTTTTAAGGCATAGTGTTGTCTTCACTTAATTTTCTATATTATCAGATAAATGCAAGCAAAGTTTGAATAAAGAAATATGTAAGAAATTAAGAAGAGAAAAGGTCAAAGAACTGAAAAAGGAGATAAAACAAATTTTTATTCTGTTGTTTCTCTATTGATGTTGGTTGGTATTTTCATTCCATCGGGGCTTTTGGCTTTTTAGTTTCATAAATCCCATTGATTATATTCTTGAGTATTTTCTCCATTGCTGATTTAATATTCATAATTCTTTTAGGTGTTCTTTATGAAATGTCTTCATTTGTCCATCTATTCTGGGGAAATAAATTTTTCATGTGTGATTTTGATTTGTCTGAGTGATTTTAAACTTCTGGTTTTTCTTTTATAAAATATCTAAGAATTTAATGATGATCTGCTTTGGTGAGCTTCTTTTCTTAATCATAGCTATTTGGTGTTCTAGAGTCCTCACATTTGCATGCAAAGCTCATTTCTAGTATTTGGAAAATTTTCTATTCAGATATCTGCAAACAAATTACAATTCCATTTATGTTAGCTCCTAGTTTTCCTCTAATTTCTTCAATTATCCTTAGATGGGCCTTCTTAGGATCATCTAGAAGTTGCTGGATGATTTTTTTTTTCTTGTGCCTGTAATTTTTTGAGTTTGCTCTGAGTACTTTGTTAAATTTACCATTTAGTCCTCAATTTCAGATGTTCTGTTATTTCAGAGAGACGTATGAATGATGAACAAGCACTCAAGAAAATATTCAAGGGTATCCTAGATGGCAATAATGAAAATAATAATTCTGGCCATGTCACCAGCTGATAGATTTTGTAGTTTTATTTCTGATAGTCCTGTCTGACAAGTTTATGTGTATCTATATCTTTGATGAATTTGTTATTCATGTTTTGAAACATTTTGTTCAGCTCTTCCAATTTTTTGTTTCTCTTATATTCACTTTAGGCATTTTCAGTGATAATTCCGTAAATCTAAATTTTAAAGAAAAAGATCACATCATTTAAAAGAAAGTGAGGAGAACAAGGAGTGATTGTGAAATAATTATAAAGTTTTAGTTTCCTGTTTCTAATGATTATGGTCATTTATACCTAACTCAAAGTGCAGAGCATGTTCTTACTATCTATTTATTTTAAATATTTGAAACTATAAAGATACCAAATTTATATGAACCATGAAAATATGAAGTTCCAAAGAAACCTCATCATACATTATCACCTGCTTCATCAACTAAGCTTTCTTTTGTTTGCATCTATTCCAGAAAACACAATTTCCTTAATTCCCTAGTCGATTCCATAACACTATTGCTTTATTTCTGCCATTTAATCTGCATCATAATTGAACCATTAAATGTTATCTCAGTGCACACAGAAATTAGTTATGCTTTTTCTGTCTTCTTTTCATTTGAAGTTTCCAATCTGAGAATTTTAAACACTGCCTTTTCAATAAAAGACTAAAGGGTCAATAAAAACTAGAGTCTAAGATTTGCAAATTAACCTTTTGTACTGAGATATACCTTTTAAAATATATATGGATTCATTCATACACTTATTTACTTGTTTGTTGAGACAGGATCTTGCTGTATAGTTTAGCCTGGTCTTTGTATCACTAGGTAGCTCACTATGGAGCTTACCTGGGTCTCTTTGTTATCCTCCTACATCAGCCACCAAAAGCTGGGATTAGAGATATAAACCATCATATTTGAGATTTGCCTCGTTGATTTTGGTTTACAAGTTTCTTGACTCAAGGATTAACCATTCCATTCTTGATGGATATCTTATAAAGGAGTTTATAGTGTTGGTCATGAAATATGGTTGTAATTCCCCAATAGCTCATAGTAATTAGAGAGTAATCTCTTCATCACACAGAATATTATAACAGGATAAAAAAACTGGAATATCTTGACAAAGAACTAGAAATGTATAAAATGTTGGATTGGAAACATAGAATGAAATAATATTTCTACCCTCTGGGTTTGAATCTTGGTTCCTGTAATTAGATTCCTTCCTCCCCAAAATAATTCTTTCTCTGGTGGCTTCTTCTCGAGGAGATTTCTTTTGTCTCTCTCTCTCTCTCCTTTTCTTTTCTCTCTCTCTCTCTCTCTCTCTCTCTCTCTCTCTCTCTCTCTCTCTCTCTCCCTCTCTCTGTATTTAGAACAGGGTCTACAGAGTCTCACTACGCAGACCAAACTCATAGTGATCCTCCTGTACTCACCTTCCCAAGTGCTGGGATTATAAGTGCGTGACACCATGCCCAGCCTCAATCGCCTAGCTCAGTACATCCCAGGGGTGGAGCCGGCACAGCAGGTCAGGGATGGAGTCCAGGTCCCTGCATCTGCCTCAACATGCACTTTAATCCACAGAGCTATCTGGCCAGCCCTGATCTATTTTGAATTAAAGTAAATATCACAGCAACCTCCTGTACAGCCTACCTATGACAACTAACCTATTCATTGTAAACACATTTTTGTGTGTCTCTTTTGGCTTTATTCTCGGTTCCAAAAAGTTCAAGTCTGAACAATTCCTGATTCTATACTCTTCCCTGTGTCAATCTTAAAATCTCAGACACTGGTTAAGATGCTGTTGGGATTAAATTTATAAGAATGACCAGAAAAAATTTACATGTTTAGGTCAACATTCTAAAACCCTTTCACAATTGCCAGGTTCTCAAAATTACTTTTATGATTTAGAAACTTCCATTATCCCATTGTATACATGAAGAAACAGCACAAACAAGTTGGATAAAATGCACAAGTTTTTAGAGATAGCGAGTAGCTCTAGTGACTACATGTCTAAAGTCACTGTAAACTCAATGAAATGAATAAGTAAAGCTGAAAAGCACTCACTCATAGAACCTGGCATGATTTAAAATATTGAGACACACATGACCATACAGAAGGGAAAACTTACTTGATATCCCTAGACACAACCATTTTATACTCTGATACCAGTCTTTCCAAACTAGTTTCCATTAAAAATAGTTTTATGCTCAATGGGATCATAACATATATATGCTTGCCTAGGGCTATAGCTCAGTGACATGACACCGGCCAGGCAAGCATGAAGTTTGATGAATCTGAAACCTGTCACACCCCCATAAAGACAGAGAGAGAGAGAGAGAGAGAGAGAGAGAGAGAGAGAGAAGCTGATTGTATTATATATACTCTTTACTCATCAGGCTTTCTCTCAACATTATAACATTATATTGTACAAATATTTGCACAGCAAGAGATATAGATCTCATCATTATTTCAATAATTGAACAACAAATTATTACTTATGTATACATTCCAATAAGTCAGTAAAGAGATATAAAAAGATAAAGCTAAGTTGGAAAAGGAGAGGCATCAGGAGAAAGGAGGAAATCACTTACAGAGACTTCATTGATAGAAAATTAATATAAGATAAAAGAGAAAGAAATTGAGAGTCATGATTGGCCCCTGGAAAGCAAGGAGAGTTTGTAATTGGTGGTAAAGACAAAGAAAGGAGTTGAGAGTACAGATAAGTGGCTTCTTTGTCTAGGTTCACAAACATGTGTTAATTAACTAATTTCATTAAAAATTCTCTTTAGATGCAGAAAAGTCAAATAGTTTTTCATATCCTTGAGAAAATTTGACATTAGTATTAAATCTAGCTAATCATCTAGACAAGTGAGGCAAAACTTGAGTATCTTTTGCTTCCTTTTAAAAATAATAGCACTTGTTTGGCTTAAAATAGCATAAATATATCTTGGCACTCAGAAAAATGAGAGAAGAGCTTAAGGCAAGGGTGCCTAGTTACAACTAAAAATATGAGTAACAGAAAGGAGAACTGCACTGTATGTCAGGTTATAGACAAATTCATAAAGCATGTGTATTTGAACATCTTGGGCACTAATAGTTTACATACCAAAGACATCCTCTGACAGACAGCAAAAAGTAAAGATTCAGAAAGCACTCAAAAAGTGATGCACATTTTCCCATGACACCACACAAGTGTCTCTAAAACTATATATAAAACACTTTTGGAAACAGATTTCACTTCTAAGAAAATGCAAAGATCTGCTAAATGTGTATGGAAATAAAACTTCCCAGGGTGAGGCCCCAGCCAATTGATTTTAAAGCTTCATTCTTTTTTCATTTGTGGTATTTTGTTTTAATGAGGTACATGAAATGCTACAATTTACCCGTTGGCCACCTTAAAACCTTGTTTTAATTCCCATATGTACTTAATAGGGTTCTTAGAAAAGGGGCTCCTCTATTATGAAACTCAGCTATGTAAATGAGTTCAAACACCATAAAGAACAAAATTTCTGGATCACTGATTAAGAAAGCAACCATAGCAGAGATGAAAAAGTCCACCAAGTTCTACAGTGAGAAGTAAGCAACATCCTAAATTTAGGACTCATCTGGTTTAGTCGGTATCCTGTGACTGCAAATAAAAGCAATGGGGTGACTTCTGGAATGTTCAACACTGTATCTCTTCACTCCCTACTCTATCTCATTACAATGAGGAAATAAGAAAAATAAAATCAGAGGGAAACATCCCAGATGCCAACAAGCCCCCTTCACACAGTCCTCATCAAATGAAGTATTCTTGTTTCTTAGGCTAGACTTCTGCACATATGTACTGGTTCCAGCTTTCTCCACACTTGCATTACTGTGTTTGTCTTGCCATAGTTCTCTCTCTCTGTCTGTATCTGTGTCTCTCTGTCTCTCTGTCTCTCTGTCTCTCTGTCTCTCTATCTATCTATCTCTGTCTCTCCACTCCTACACTTAAAAGAGGCACCACCCTACTCTCTCATGAGCATGGGCTTTAGAAGGAGAGACCTGGGAGTGAAATCCAACCCCAGTAACTACACCAATCCCATTATATATGCCATCTATAAATTCACTTTATCTATAAAAGAAAGAACTTTTTATAAAAGTTGGGCTAGCAAGATAAAGCCTGCTAGGCAAGCTCAAGCAAGCACAGGGACCAAGAACCACAGTTTTGATCCCTGGTACCACTTGCCACATGGGCCCCACCTCCAGGGAAGGGCTGAGCCAGCCACCACATGAGGTCCTAGAGACTAAAGCTTATCACTCCAGCACTGGAAAGGCTGAAAACAGGAGGATCTCTAGGAG
>PVKA01026065.1:0-32186 GCA_004027165.1 Ctenomys sociabilis
CATGTTTTTCAAAGTATGTTGGTAGTATAATTTCTAATAAGAAAATCAGCTATATAAAGATATAGTTTATGTGTGTGGGTGATATCTTTACAGTCCAGAAATTTCTTTTTCTGTGTATGGTAGTTAATTATTAACTTGGCTTCCTTTTCCTTCAGATTAAAAGAAAACTATTGACTAATTAATGTAACCTCCAGTGTATCTGCCAGTAATATTAACTTTTCTGTTTTTTCCTTTTAGTCTTTTTGTCCCATGAACCTTTAGAATTTTTTTAAATGTGTTTAGTGCAGGCTCTACAGGATCTCACTACACAGATCAGACTCATAGTGATGCTTCTATTTTCAGCCTCTCCAGGGCTTGGATTATAGGCATGCGCCACCATGCCCAGTCTCAGTCAGTGTCTCACTGCGTCCCAGGGGGCAGGGCCAGCACGTCACACTGGGGATTGAACTCTGGTCCCTGCGCCTGCCTAAGCAGGTGCTTTTGTTTGCTAAGCTATCTGGCTGGCCCTACTTCTTGAACCTTTTTCAAAGAACAACTTTTAAGATTGATTACCTAATTCTCAGAATATTTTCAACAAAGTAACAAATGCCCAAATATTAACAGAAATATCAGTGGAAACTTACAAAAATATCTCTTTTCTTTGAAAGACAAAAATATTTCTTTATGACCCTTGTAATTGTTAAAATTTCCCTTATATGGGATACCATATGAGTACACATTTAATTTTATATAAATCCAAACTTTTTGGTTTCTAATAAATGGGAAACAATCCTTTGCCATATATTATAAAAAAATAATAAACATAGTTCCTATGTAATGAGAAACTCAGAATTTTAATATGCATTAGAAAGAATAAGGTATGTACATTTTTCTCTTTGATATCTTTCTTATCTTTGGTCCAAACATCTATAGAAAAGTATGCAATTCATATTTTTTTATTCTCTTGGATATTTGCAACTTTCGTTATAAAACAATGTTTTGCTTCTTTCATTGCTAGCTTTTGTCTTCTCATAGTGGTTTCATATCAATTGATGTAGTCTAAATCATGCATAAAAATTCAACACAAACACAGATGTATTGCACTTTCCAGTGCAGGAGTCACAAAGGCAGCACAGTAGCTTAACAGCAAGGGGGGTCTGCCTGCCGGAAGGTATTTATAGAGGCGCCTGCCCTGCAGTTCTTCCTCATGTTGTCTTGGTTCAGCCTGTGATTTTTTTTTCAATGACTGGTTTCTTGAGTTTTTCAGGGCCTGATCCCTACCAGGGCTCCGGTACCCTGTTTGTTTGTACCCTGGCTCCCCACTGGTGTCTCCAGCCGTGTGCTCCATGCTGTTTTCGTGTTTTATGGAGAAATGTTCATGTGCGGCTGCTGTGTTTGATATTAAATCTGAGATGAACTTCAGGAGTTTTCCTCCTTTTTATTAAAAGTGATTTTGGCTAGGGGCAGTGTTATCCTGCTCATAAATCAGGTGTTCTTGGAGATTTAATAATTTAGAATTCACATGAGAGTTTGGTGGAATAAACATTTCCTTTCTCTGTTAAAGCTGTGTCTCTTAAAGTTCCTGTCCCACTTTATTCACTGCTTCCATTTATTTCATTTTAACATATTCTTTTAAGAGATTTATACAGATTCATCTTATATCTGTGAAAATAATATGAAGGAGTCAAAGTGATAGAGAAGGAGTTTGTTGAAAGTCACTTATATTTGACCCATTTTGTGTCTTCTCCCTGCAACTAAAAATGTTCTTAATGAACTGATTTTTAAAATTTCAAGTTACATCTTTCAAAGAAGTTATCACTTCTTTCTTCTTTAATGAGCTGTTTCAAAAGTAGATAAAAAGCAAAGAAAATTAACAAAGGTCCAGGAGGCCAGAAACCTTCTCCCTGCATAGTTAGAGTTGTATAACTAGCAGAGTTACCCTTGAGGGTGACATGCAGCTCTGATACCTCCTCTCAAAAATGTTTGTACTAGAGATTTAGAGGAACTATTTTGGGATTGTACTAGAGATTTAGAGGAACTATAATTTCTTTGTAGAACTTGGAGAGAGTGAAAATATAAATAGGGCTATTTGAAAAGACTGTTTTCTTTTCCTTCAAAGTAAGAACAGTGTGGAATGGAGAGCTTTGGGCAACGAGACCTACTTAGGAAACAGGAGAAGACTTCTCATTCTCTTGGGGGTGAAGGTTCTGATCTGAGACTGACCAGACTGGAGAATGTTAGGGTGAGCAGCATTCCAGAGAGAGGGTCTCCAAGCTCTGTCCTGTCTGAATTTCAGATTCCATGAGAGGAATCTTTTATTCCCTTGCCTTATAACAATATCTGAGCTATAGAGGATATTTTTAATTTTATTTTATTGAAGAACAAATAGCAATGAGACAGTTTCAAACCAAACTAGCAGACAGATTCAACAATTACTACATTGCACATTGTTTTCATAGTGTTTTTTTGTTGTACAAGGTGCATACATGATACTCTATCTTCAAACAATATTACAGCAGATGCCTCTATTCAATGATTTAAGAGAATGTAGCTGTATACCTATCTTTTTTTAAAGCTGAATCATAGTACAGTTTCAATAATTAATACTTTATACATTGTTATCTTCCCAGTGGTTATCTATAGTATAAGAAGCAGACAGGATATCCTGTCCAAACACTATTAGTGCAAATCTTGCTTCTCATAGAATTATGCAGAAGTACTCCATATTTATCCTAACTGTACTGTTTATACAAACACAGAATAGTTCTTCCTTTGCATCCCTTTTTTGTTGTTTAGTCTTGTCAAAGATGGGCATTCCATTGTCATTCAATTATTATAGGTGCCTGATCTCAGCGAAACAATTAAACACAGTCCAGCAGTCTACAATAAAAGTGGGTTATCTGAAGAAGTTGTTGACTAGAGCCATTTACAGCTCAGCTTATTATTATTATGGCTTTATTTTATATACCTCATTTTTATACTTTTCTGATAGATGGTTAAGACTGAGATAAAGTAAGAACCATCTAACAAAAAACGTAATTTTTGTATCTTATGAGGTCAGTCAAGTCTCCTCAGGGTTTATTTTGTAACCCTGTACCTCACTCTGTAGATCCTTTGTCAGTGTCAGCCACATGGATGAGTCATGGCCATTACTTGACCAGTTTACTCTCTGTCAAAGCCTGAGAGAATGTTTTCTCTCATTGTGATTCTCCTTAGGCACACTATAGATCACTGATCACATTCCTCTGTGACTCCATAATTTCCTTGATTAGAAAATTTGGGGCACAACTGAGTTCTATAATGTTTCAGTACAGGTTCTCCTATGTCCTGAGTCTTCACTGACCTTGAAAGGCTAGGACCAAAATGTTGGCTGACCTTGCAGCCCTTCCATTTCTCCAATTTTTGATCTGTAAACTTAGGTTGTTAGCCATCCAGAAGAGAAGCTGATTGCTAACCTGCAAAATATGCAATTCAGTTTATGTTAACTATGTGACTAACTTCTTTTCAGTTGTTGTTATATCTTTCTATTTGTGTTTCTTTGTTTGATTTCTTATACTAGGGAGACTATATGATATTTGCACATGTGTGTCATTTATTTTGCTTATGAGTGTTCAAGTGGCATCCACTTCAATATAAATGCTTCAAGTTTATCATTCTTTATAGCTGAGTAATACGCCATTATATAGAAATACTATATCTTTTCAACCATACTTCATGTGATGGACATCTTGGTTGTTTCCAAAATTTTTCTATCACAAATTGTGCTGCTATAAACATAGGTATACATATATCACTATGATATGATGTTTTCAGTTCCTCCAGGAAAATTCCCAGTAGGGTTATAACCAGCTTTAATGGGATTTCCAGTCCTACGTTTGTGTGGAGTCTCCACACTGATCTCCACAATGGTTGCTCCAGTCCACATTCCCACTAGCAGTGGGGAAGTGTTGCCTTTACCCACATCCTCTCTAATATGTGTTGTTGGTTGATTTCTTTATAATAACCATACTTTCTGAAGTGAGATGTTATCTCAGTGTGGTTTTAATTTGCATTTCATAGTTAGTGATGTGGAGCATTTTTTTCATATATTTATTTGCTTCTTTAATTTTGTCCTCTGAGAAATGTGTATTCGTCTCAGATGCCCATTTCTGGATTGGGTCTTTAAAAGTGAGGACCCTAATATATCTTAGTTCTTTATATATTCTAGAGAGAAGACCTTTTTCTGAATGCTTATTAGTTAAGACTTTTTTGAAATTTTTGGGTTGTCTTTTCATTTTGTTGGTAATTTTTTTGATGTGCAGAAACTTCTCAATAAGTTTGATCCCAGTTGTTAATTATTTCAAGTGTTTCTCATGCCAATACATGTTTGGTCATGAACTCTGCCTACTCCTGTGTCTTCAAGAATTCTTCCGACTTTCTCTTCCAGGAAATTGAGTGTTTCTGTTTTAATGTTTAGATCTTTAATCCATTTTGACTTTAGATTAGTGCATGATGATAGACCTGGGTCAAGTTTTAGTTTTTAGCATGTAGAAAGCCAGTTTTTCCAGCACCATTTGTTAAAGAGGCTATCTTTCTTCCAGTAAATGTGTTGGGCACCTTTGTTGAAGATCAGTTGGTTGTGTGTGTTAGTAGAGGCTCTGTACCTTCTAATCTGTTCCATCAATCCTCAGGTCTATTTCGTTGCCAATACCATGTTGATTTTATCACAGTGTCTTTGTAGTATAATTTCAAGTCAGGGATTGTGAAGCCTCCTGCCTTGTCTTTGTTGGCCAGGATTGCCTTTGCTATTCTAGCTCTTTTCTGGTTCCAAATAAGTTTTTGAAATGATTTCTCTAGGTCTGGGAAGTATGTTGGTGGCAGTTTGATAGGGATTATGTTAAATCTGTACAACAATTTTGGGAGTATGGCCATATTCACGATGTTGATTCTTCCTATCCAGGAGCAGGGAATATCTTTCTACTTTATGAAATTCTCTAGGATCTCTTTTGTTAGAGTGCTATAATTTTCTGTGAAAAGATCTTTGACTTCCTTGGGTAAGTGAATTCCAAGTTATTGCATTTTCCACGGTGCTTTGTAAAGGGTACTGTTTCTACAAGTTTCCCTCTCAGTGTACTTGTTATATGTATAGAGGAATGCTATTGACTTTTGTGTATTGACTTTGTACCCTGTTGTGTCACTGAATTTGTGTATCAATTCTACTAGCTTCTTGGTGTCGTTTTTTGGGTCTTCCAAGTAAAGTATCATGTCATTTGCAAATAGTGATAATTAACTTCTTCTTTACCTATTCTTATTCCTTTTATTTCTCCCTCTTTTCTAATGGCTATAGCTAATGATTCCAAAACTATATTGCATAGGAGGGGTGATTGTCCCGTGCAGCGGGTCAATCAATGAGGGTCACCTGGGAAAGGAGTGGGGAATGGAGGAGGGGACAAAGGACAGGAGATGCGAGAAATGGAGACAAGACAGGATTCTGATGAAGTCTCGTTTATTCAAGGAAGCGACACGACTTTTATAGCAGGGGGAGAAGAAGTCAGCATCACCGATGACACGGGCGTACTAAGGCAATCTTATAGGCTAGAGGCACTCATGTGATCCACTGGGGGAGTATATGGCAGGAAGTCATGACGTGGCAGCTTTTCAGGAAGAGAATCCTATTTCCAAGAGACAATGGAGGCTCTGGGGCTATCGTGCCTTCCATAGGTGATAGAGGACATCCTTGTCTTGTACCTGATCTAATAGTAAAAGATTTCAGTTTTTTCCCATTTAGAATTATGTTAGCAGTTAGATATAGAGGATATTTGAAAAAAACTGTTTAAATGAATGAACTCTATGCAAATGACAATAGATATGATTGACAGTACCCTTCAGAATTTTACTTTGGATGCCCTCCTAAAGTTCTGATTACAAAAAAAAAAAAAAAAGTAAACCTTTAATAATAGCCAATGGAATAAAATATAGTGACTTATAAAGACATTTGTTGTGTGTGTTTGCTAGTGTGGTCAGTGTATATGGCTTTCTGGAGCTCTGGCCTTATCACAAGAAGCCTGTTTAAAATGCTGAACAGTGAACAAATCACTTATCTTTTAAATTATCTTCTGTAATGATCTCTCTCTTTTTCAACCAGGCTGACACTTTGAAGTTGTAGTGATGGAAGGTGCTTTGATGTGCTATATTCCTGGCTAAGGACAGAATCACATCTTTAGAGGACAGGAGAAGAGACTGAAATTAGTACCCTTTCCTTGCCTCTGGAAGATAGAGCAAAGCAAAGGCAGAGATATCCTTAGGATGCTTGGTTTATCAACAAGTACTTAAGAGAGCTTTTAGAGAACTCTACTGAAAATCTTTATTGATAATTTTTTTTTGCTAATATTATTTTTTTAAAAAAAGGACTGTCTGGAAAATGGACTTCAAATTCCATTCCTTAAATCCCCTCTTCAGCTGCCAAGGATGTGTAAGCCCAGAAAGGGCCAGTGATCACCTCTGCTTCTGCTAGTGATAGGGTTATGACTAGATGTAGATTTCAGATTAGGGTCCAGAGACTTTTGTGGAATCAAGTTAGAACACACATGAAAAGCAAATCTTCATAGACAAGATGCCACTTAAAGATACCTTTCAATGGGATGATGCATATAGAAATTTTTCAGTGATAGGAATTTGAATAGTGGGGCTGAGGGAAAGAAATATAGAAGAAGAGGAGAAGAGGAGGGAATGTAGGGGCTGGATGAATGTGTGACCCTTTCTCTGTCCCTTGGGTGGATATTCCCTGAGCCTCAGCAAGGGCACTTGACTTGAGAAAAACATTCCTGGAGAGAGAAGTTTGCCTGTAAATCTTTGTAGTCTAAGAAAAGATAATAGTAAATATAAAATGAATGGACAAAAGCTTTTTCTTGTTTAATAAAAAGACTGTACTTTTTAGCTGAAAGATAAAAGATCCCAACATTTTCATTTCTGCTGGGAATATGAATCTTTATAAATGGACAGCCTGAGGAGAGAAGAGGGAGGGCTTGCAGGAGGCCCTGCCATTCTGTGGGCCTCTGTGACCTTTTCAGGGAGCTGTCAGCTTTTCCAACCAGGAGTTTTTGTCGTGGCTTTCTTGACAATGACACATTCTCTCTGAACCGGCAGGGTGTGCAGCCCATCAGCTCTATTTTTGCTCTTCCCCACCTCTCCGTCTGTACCAGTCTTCTGCAGTGTCACGTCCTTGGTGGCCCTGTTGGGTGTGCATTCACCACTCTTCCTAAAGCCAGGCCCTACCTGTTGGTTCTGCCACTAACTTTATGCTTTTCCTGCTAATATTAGCTTTGTTTGTAATATTAGTTTTTCTTCTATCAGATTCTTATGATTTTTTTAAGTGAAAAATATTGCTTTAAACTTTAGAGCACCACATATGTACACATACATCTGTATCTTCATTCATATAGAGGTACTTTAGAAAATCTCTCTCTCTCTCTCTCCATATATATATATATATATATATATATATATATATATATATATATATATATATATATATATATATATTAATGTGAGCATTAGGGCCAGGTTTGGGTCCAGAATGCAGCCTAAAGATACAACTTGCAATGCTCAGATCAGTAATTTTAAAATTATCCAAAACCAGTGGATCACATAACTTTTTACAGAATACTGTATTAAAATTAATAAAATAGGAGTTACCTGGCTGAAATAAAGGAGACCAGGGTAGATAGTAAACTATCTACTGTCCACTTCCTATTTCGATTCTTAGAAAACCTAATTTAAAAGCCTATTATTTATTTGATCACTGGATAGGACTACAAATGATTACTATCAATTTTATCTGCCACTGTTACTCTGAAATGTTGGAGGCAAAATTTTAGTTGTAAAAAACTTTTAGTACTGTTGTTGTGATTGACTGTCTGTATTTATCAGATGCAATTCTTATACAACTGTCAGAAATACAATTAGGCCTGGTTTACAAGTACATGGTATGTCATCATTTTTTCTAAGATATAAATTTATACCCTGAGGAAGTTTAACTCTAATTCTCCTATATAATACCAAAGTGGGTATATTTATTCTATATGGCTTTGGTGTTAGTGTGAAAATCTGTTTATTTAACACTGTACGCTTAACTGTGTCTCCTTGGGGAAAAAGGGGCCAATGTCCTTTGATCTTTATTGAACTGGTTATGATTTTCAGAAATAGAAGATATTTTGTGTTTCAAAATAGTAAAGAATGAAATCTGTCTTTTTTCGATGTCTGGTACCTTTAAAGAATCTTTTTTATCTACCTTAGCTTTTTGGGATAAAAATTCATTTTTATTTGAGATTATCATTGGTACATTGTTTATAGAATTTTATTTTATATTATATAGTGCTCTTTTATAAACTACTATATATTCTATAGAATAAATTTAATAAGGATTCATTTTATTCATATATATATTATATATACACATCAATCAACTCTAAACTATTTTTTAAAGTCTTATAATGTGAGTGCTTCATTCTTTTATTACTTACACTACTGATACAAAATGCAAAACACAAATTTCAATGATTTTAAACAATCAAAAGTGTGTGCTTTAAGTCCTGTGGCAAGCCATTGTTGGTGTCCTGTTCTGCTGGTTGGCTTTCTTCCACACGTTGATTCTGTGACCCGAACTCTTTCCATGGCATAGTTTTACAGTAACAGGGCAGGTTTGCTACAGCTGGGTGTGAAATGACTCCTCACAGCCCATGTGTTCACAGAGTGGTATTGTTAGGAAGTGGGAGCTTTGAAAGAGGTCAGACCAAGCAAGAGGTCCTTCGGTCACTAGGAGTTCGTAGATGAAGAGGATTATAGGACCCCAACTCCTTTCTTTCTTCTCTTCTTTACTGCTTGGCCATGAAATGCATGGTTTTTCTCTGCCACACACTTCTGCCATTATGTGCTGTCTCACCGCAGGCCCAAAGGGGCTACCATGCTCAGTCATGAACTGGAACGTCCAAAAACATGAGCCAAAACCTTCTGTCTTCACAATGGGTATTTTATTAAAATATTTTATTTGGATATTTTATTAAACCAATAGAACAGGCCAGCAAGATAGCTTAGCTGACTAAGCACCTGCTTAGGCAAGCACAGGGACCGGGATTTGATCCCTAGTATTGCATGCTGCACTTTCTCTGGGCCCCCTGTGCTTGCTGAGCTGACCACTAAGACAGGGCGTGGTGGCACACACCTGTAACCCCAGCACTGGAGAGGCTGAAAACAGGAGGATCATTAGGAGTCTGAGCTGTGTAGTGATACCTTCTACCAAATACATAAATTAAAAAACAAACAAAATAAGCAATAGAACATTTTTAAACACAAGTCTTCAAAACTAGACCTCAGTCAATTCAGGAGAAACAAGGTATTCTACTGCTTATTGACCTTCATTTGGGGCAGCTACTTACATTCTGTTGGCAAGAACAAGTAACATTCTCCACCTTGAAACAAAGGAGTCTGGGAAATATGGTCTCTGTCTATGTAACTATTTGTCAGGAATAATTTGTTATTAGGAAACAATATTACATATTCTTAGTAGTTATGTAAGCCACAAATCTGAATCTTAGATATATACTGTTATAGAATATTCCAATGAGATGTTGTATTATCTTAGTGCATCTTGGGCCAAATCCTGAGGAAAATAATAAAAATTTAAGAGGAATATTGTAAGAAAAACATAACACAAGTGAGAACTGGACATTAGTGCACAGTGTATTACTACTGAAATATAAAGTCTTATTTAATTGCTAGCATTTTAGTTGAAATGAATTTTATCTTTGCATACTAGAACTTGCCTACAAATATATTTTTGTTCATCCATGATAAGTATGAATAGCTACAATAGATCTGGAAGACACACACTAAATCTTTAGAAAATGAGAAAAAATGAGATGCAGACAATGCAAATTTTTTGATATTGTGTGAAATGCAAGCAAATGAGAATTTACACTCAAGCTAGATTTTTGCTGAATAATTTTATTTGGTCAAGAATTTATTCTAATGGCAAGATAAAGAAGTATTTAAGGGATAAAAATGCTTATATTTATGTTTCTGATTGCTCATTACCCTAGGTTTCTGAGTTGTAAGTTTCCATTTTAGCTCATTTTACTGTGTGGTTTTGCTTAAAAGTAGCTCTGCCAGGCACTTTTCCACGTGAGCTTGCCGCATGCCCCTTCCTTAAGTATGCCTGCACTTCCCTCCCAGGATGCTCTTTGAGCCTTTGCAGTCTCTAATCTATGTCTGTTTATTTCTTACATCTCCTTCCAGGTCTCTCTGTCTTCCCTTTTCTGTTTGTGGAGTTCTTCATCCATGGACAATGGAGAATGGTGAGATTTAGATCAGTCACCGGTGGTCCTGAAATTTAAAACACTTCACTAGAAACACCCATGGCCTTGCCATGGTTTAGTGAGACGCTGAGGGCAGGTTTTTAATGCTAGTTAAAAGCAATGGGATCACTGTGTACATTTATGTGACAATGTATTTGTCACATTTCACTGTGTTCATCCTTGGCCCTGGATTGTCATTAAGCAAGAACATGAAACTGAGGCATAAAAGGATGCTCATAAGTGGGCTTCCTGAATGTTTTCTTCCTCTTGCTATGTTATTTTCTTTCAGGAACACCTTCCCTCAATTATGAATGCCATATCTCTTCAAATGTTTTTCTTCTACATATTTCAATAACCTAATTTCCACTCAGAAGGAATTACTAGAGACCTAGTCACAGTTCTCCATGATAATGAGGCAAAATCACTGAAAATATACTAAGAATTGGTATGTGTTCAGCCATTTGCAGTCTAATATTTCTTCAAGTTTGGAAAATAGTAACATTTATTTGCAATTCAGTTTCTAGTAGAAATGTCAAAAATCATACAGCCAGATAGAACAGTTTCATCTTCTGGGACCACTAGACAGTTGGATACAGGCAAGTGTCCAAGAAAGGGTGCAAAATTATACTGAGGAAAAAATCATACCAATGAAAAAAAATGAGTAACTTCTCTTTGAAATACACTCATTTTTGACTATTACACATGGCCAAATTTTGAAGTTAAAATAAATAGCAATTCTGAAAAAATTTGGTGGATCAAAAAAGAGAGAAGTAAGAGGTTTTCAAGTCATTTCTGGGTCAGATTTATATAAAATATTTCAAAGTCTCCACAGGGTCACTCTAAAAAAGATGCAAAACAAGCATGATTCTAAAATAAATTCTTAGAATCAAAAATACTTAATGTAATTATAAATACTTTATGTTGAGATGAATCATAATTTTGTTTCAATTATATATAAGCAAATAGTCCCAAGTTTACCAAAAGAATTTTAAAAACCTTTCAAAATGCCCTGGGTTTTCTTTTTATTTTTTGCAACTTGCATTTTAAGAAGTTTAACATTTTTCTGTCTCTTTTAACCTTTTTTTTTCTTTCCTATTTTTTTTTTCTGAATGGCAAACACATGTGTTAAATATTAATGATTTTTAAATAGAAGAGTAAAGCAATAATATGTGGAAGATTCCAGAACATTCAAGAATGGCTTTCAATAAAACTAACTACCATCATTCCCAGGGTATGCACCATGCCCTTCCCAGGGCATTGAACGCAGGAGATTGTGTGAAAACTATTTTGATTTACACCAATCTCTTCAAAAGGTTTTGCTCATGTTATAATACAATCTTGGAATATCCTAAATTCAAGTGCTTAGAAAATTATTCTTGTGTTCCAAATAACAGAGATCCTCCTAACCTTCAGGGTTTCTGGACTGTTACAGTTTATATCATGTACTCCCAGTGGGGCTTTTTAGGGATGATTTGATTATGGTATTTTGGTGCTCATCAGTGGACTGCTCCACCAGGAGGAAGGGTGGATCTCCCTCCTTCTGCCTTTGATTGCTCTTCGTTTTCTGCTGCCAAGCAGAGCTGCCAGGCTTTCCTGACCTGCTGCCCTTGCCTTGGAGCCAACTGATTAGGGACTGAAACCTCCACAAACTATGAGCCAAAGCAAACCTCACCTCTTGGCAGTGGTGGGTGTATGGTGCTGTGTGTCAGCAGTGAGAAAGTAACTAAGATATGAATATATCTGGAAGATCATGCTAGGTTTACTCATTCTGTGTTTACAATTTTAGTCATGCTGGGCATGGGCACAGTGGCACACATGCAGCATGCAGGAAAGTGAAGCAGGAAGATCACTGTGAGTTCAGTGCCAGCAAGACCCTGTCTTAACTGCCCCCTGCCCTAAGGAAGAAAACACTTTAGTCACTCTGAGCCAAAAATAGAGCACTGGAAGCAAATCATTTCTTATGCTGTAATGTAGAACAGCAAAGCAGGTTGGAAAATAGGTCCACACTGCCTTATTTGTAAGTATATTTGAAGAGATTTTTAGGTGCATAGAGTCTTAACTGACAATGTGTGATACAGTGTAACAAATGACTGTCCAGTATTCTGTTATTCATACATATATTTTCCTGCATGTTGGACTCCCAGGGATGTTGCATCCAATTTTAATATAGGTACAAACCAAATACAGTATCATACATTGTGTCCTGTGTGGGCAGCCACGAACTAGAAGATCTGGAGTCTTGTTCCAGCCCTTTCACTAGTACTTGTGATCTTGGTCATGTCACTTCTCTGAGGTTTGGCTTTCTTGCCTGCTCTGATCTGTTCATACAATGTCTCATACTATAAAATTTCATTCTACCATACAAATTCTATGCATATAAAACTGTATTTTCCAGGGCTTTGTGGATTTTTATAAATATTAGTCAACAGCCATGACCACTGGGGCTGTTTCTGGGAAGGTCTGTCCTTTAGCACGAAAGTGTTTCTAGGCAGATATTGTAGAGACTTGCATTTACTAGTTTCAAATAGAGCAACTATTTGTCCATTTCCAAGATAGGCTTGTTGGTGCCAATTTAAAAATGGCCTGTAAGAAGGCTGTCCAAGACCATTTTTTCTTTTTCTAAGACCTTTTTTGATAGAGGACAATTTGTAACTAATAAAGTATCAGACTCACTCACTTAATGCTTGTTAATCTAATGATAAAAATCTCTTTAAGATTAAGCAAACTTGAGTCATGTTAATCATAATAAACATGTAAGGACATTGAAGACAAAGCCAAACTCAGGTATGAATCACCTTAATTCAGTGTAGAGAAGATGCTGTCCTTGCAGCTGAAGGTCGGATTGGTAGGTACCTCTCAATAAGAGAGAAGCTTTGACAATGCCTGTGGTCTGCTTGTTCCTTCCTCTAATTCTTTTTGTTATCCTGTGCTATTTGCCTTAATCTTGGGTTACTAACCATGCTTATCTGCCTTCTCCATCTAAAGCCTCGGGAAGGATTGGTCCAGCATGGCCTAATAGCGTTTTATCAGCTCACCCAGTGGCTTGTGTACTTTGATGAAAGCTAGGAGTCAACCACATGACCCAGGCCCTTCTGAATGTTTTCCTTTCTTACCTGCCACTGTTTATGCATATGGGTGCTCCACCCTTTCTCAGTGAAGTGAGCCCGAAGGACAGAAGATATGGCTCTTTTGCCATACTTTCTCTGATTGCATGGCTTCATTTTATCTAACTCAGGAGAATTGCTAGGCACTTACACACTGCAGCAGGATAAATCTCCCCACCATCCCAGGCCTCATATTTTAAATTCCTATGATTTTTCCTTCTCATTATCTATATAGAACTTTTGACTGAGAATAAAATTGTCAACAATCTATTTTAGCTTATTTGACAAATTTGCTTATTTTCTTCCTTTTGGTATGAAGACATGTTGGGAAAATTCATTAGATAAAGCTCTTTTATTTAAATATCAAATAGTAATATAAACTTATTTCTTACATATGTTACTACTTGAAAAAAATTCACTTACTGTCATAGTCTATGTTATGCAGAAAATGATTCACATCATAGAATAAATGTTTTGTCCTCCACCATAGATTAAACTATATTTTCAGTGAATCTATGATATATATAGTCATGATTATATTTTTGCACTAAACTTTATATTCAATAACTATGATTTCCCTGAAAAGTAATAGAATTTAGGGACTCACAGACATGACAGAAAGCAATGGCACTTTTGTAAAAAAATGAATTAATTATTTATTTGAGAGAAGGTCTCTGCTATGTGGTTTAGGCTGGCTTTGAACTCATGGCAATCCTCCTGTCTCTGCCTTCTGAGTGGTGGGATTAGAGGCATGTACCACTAGACCTGGCTGCACATACACTCTCATGTTTAAAAGGCCATAGTTTCATGTCATTTTAAGGTAGGGACCAAGAAGTAACTGAAATTTGGGTTTCCACTTACTGTCTGTAGACTCTTGAATACTTGAACTCGAAGAATCTATTTTCTTTTTTAAAAAATTAAAATAATATCTAAGCAATAGTGCAATGTTCCTCACTCAGAGAAACTTATCAGGATAAAATGAGGCAAATATGTAAATTTCCTAAAAAACACTGAGCACTAAGGAGCTCAACAGCAGCAATACTGATGTAAGCTTTCATTGATTGAAATGTGAGCAAGAAGGGTTACTAGTGCAGAAGACTGGATTTGCTAGGATGTGTTCTTCTAAATCGGTTTAGAAAACCCGTGCGAGAGAGAGCATCATGTCTAGGCAGGAAACAGGCAGGGAGGCTGACTTGGACAGAGCGGGACCGGAGGGTAAATTCTACCCTGGGAATGTCACAGCTCCAGGTTTCAGAGTCGTAGTTCCAATTAATTCTCTGTTTTATTTTGCAGCAGCACATGCTATTCCAATACTGCCTGTCCTGGGTAGGCTTAGTGACTTTACTGCATTTAAGAATGTCAATTTACTTTTTAATCATTAGACCCTTTACATACTTTAATTAGATGCTTGCAGGGACTAGAAACACTTTCCCTCGCCTGCTCTCCCTCTGCCTCTATTCCTTTTGTTTGTGTTTTTGTTTTGGCAGAACTGGGGTCTATTCCTTGTAGACTATCTTAATTCTCATTTGGGACTGCATTGAAACTGGGAGGATTCAAGTTTAAGTAATACAGCGATTGGCTGAGAAGTGGTGGGTAACCCTTTGTGTTCCCCCATGCTGCACATGTACTTTTAGCTTTTCTTTCAAAGAAATAGAATTCATCTTGAATTGCTTTATGCTATTTGCCTCCCTGTATTTCATGGGCCCAATCGTTTTCTTTGTGTAACTTTAGCATTCGTGGGTCACAACTCACAAGGTGTGTTGTGATATTAACAGAAATTCGGTAGGATTGTCTTGGTACTGGGGAAGAGGAATGTTTGCTATTTGTATGTTAGGGTGCCAGGGTGCTAACAGAGGTCCAGGCTGATGGCTTTGGGGGTGAGGGGAAATGCCAGGCTGCACACAGCATAATGAATGGCAGTTGCTGACTGGCTGGGTGTGCCGGTTCTCAACAGGAGATGCTGCAGTTCCACGTAATGAGCCAGCACCGGCGTGCTAAATGCACCCAGCGTGGATATCACTTGGAGGCAGGCTGTATCTTTTTCTCTCTGGGTTCTGAACTACATTTTCATCCTGGAAGAAATTATATTGAGGTCTTCATAAGTGGCCTTCCCCAGCAGGAGGAAGGGTCTACCAGGGCTGATAAGCACTGTGGCTAAAAAATGATCAGCCTTTGTGCCTGGAGTTGAAGGTTTAAGTTGCCTGAAATGGAAAGAGTCTGAAGAGGTGATTATGTTAAGCAAGTAATGTGTATCGGTAACATGGAATCAAATTATTAGGGTCAGTAACTTCCTGGCTTTCCCAGTGCATTAAATGAAGACGTAATATTGCATTTGTGCTGCGTACCTTTTGATGCCACACAGTGTCAGCACTGTCTGGTCGCCCACACTTTGCAGCATGTCACCTCTAATTTCATGGGATTATCAGCACCATTGCTTTATGAGATGCCCACACTTGTCAGCTTCCTTTGAACTCGTAGCAGGGCACCGCAAAGTCATTTCTGTGGAGACATCTGTGCTTTTTTGTGTTGTATACGAAATTATTATTGCTGTTATTTAGAGAGGTAGATGTGTCATGCAGTCATGCTTCCCAGAGACTGTGCTTACTTGTCGGTGGGAGAAGCCACTGAATAGGCAAATACTGAATGTGAAGGTGTTTTTGAAGATGGATTTTATTTTTCACATGTTTGCAGTATGTAATTATCACATTCCTTGTGGGGAGTGTGTGTGCCACTTCTCAGGTCTTTTGTTTTTTCACCCAGTTACCTTTTCCTTCATCTTCTATCCCTCTTTTGTAAGATCTCTAGCTTCCTAGTTCCTATTATTGTTCTCTTGTTTTTGACCTTTATTTCTACTTTGGGTGTCTTGTGTAAGAGAAATTGTCCTATTTAGGCTTCTCATGTAATTTGTTTCACTTAATATTATGATCTCAAGCTGCACGCATTTTCCTACAATTAACCCGAGTTTATCCTCCTTCCTGGCAGAATAGCTTTCCTGTATGCATCATACATGCCCTATTCGTTTGTCTGTTGATGGACCCACTTCCATGATTTTGCTGCATGCATTTCTGTGATATGATGCTTTTAATTCTTTTAGGAAGATATCTAGGATGTGAATGGAATTTCTAGTTTTAGTTCTCTGAGGACTCTCCCTACTATGGTTGTGCTAGTTAACATTCCCACCAACAGTTCTCCAGCACTTTCCTGCAGCAAGGCAGAATCTCAGTACTGTTTATTTTATTTTATTTATTTATTTATTTTTTGGTGTAGGGTCTCATTATGCAGCCCACATTCATAGTGGTCTTCCTGCTTTTTGCCTCCCATGTGCAGGGATTACAGGTGCGTGCCACTCAGCGCACCCAAAGGCAGGGCCAGCCAGGCATGTGGAACTAGGAATCAAACCCTGGTCCCTGCACTTACCTAAGCAAGCGCTTACTCCACTGAGCTATACCACTGGCCCCTTAGTACTGTTTAGATTTGCGTATTTCTAATGACAAGAAATGTTGAATATATTTTCAGGTATTCATTGGCTTTTTATATTTCATCTTTTGAGAAATGTGTGTTCATTTCAGTTGATCATCTTTTGATGGAGTCTTTGATGGGTTGGGTTTATGCTTTCTGAGGTCTTTATATTGAGAAATATTTTAATGAGAAGCACTTGCAAATTCTGTAGATTGTCTTTACAGTCTCTTGGTTGTTTCCTTTGCTGTGAAGAAGTTTTATTAATTTGATATGATTATAATTATTGATTCTGGGTTACATTTCTTGTATAACTTGGATTCTGTGCAGAAAACCCTTGCCTATGCTTACGTCTTCAAGAGAGTTACTTATTTTTTCTTCCAGCAAATTAAACGGTTCTGTTTTCACATTTAGTGCTTTAATTCATTTTGACTTAAATTCAGTACATGGTGAGAACTACTGCTGTAATTTCAGTCTTCTGCATGTGGATAGCTAGTTTCCCCAACACCATTTGTTAGAGAGGCTATCTCTCCTCCCTTGCATTTGACCCTTTTGTCAGAGATCAGATCGCTGAATGTTCCTGGGGTTGTTCTTGTATACTTTATTCTGTTATTGAGGACTTATTTTAGAAAGGTGTCAAGGCAGTGAATTAGGAAAGTATGTAATTTATAGTGGCTTTCAAGGTATGTTTCCTTCAGCCAGCTGCCTCAGCGCACTTAGGAGCTTGTGAGAAATGCTAAACCTCGGAAATCAGAAAGTCTAGCATAGGGCTATGTTTTAGCAAGTCTTCCAGGTGATTCCAGTGCATGCTCTAGTTTGTACCACTCTAGCATGCATGGAGTGCATGTTCTGGGGCAATAGCAGCAGATAAAACAGGTGAAATATCTGCCCTTGTGGACCTTATTAAATTACAAAGGAAGATGTGGCACTTTGTTGTGATGAAATGTTTATGGGTACCCTAGCAAAGCCTGCAATTATCATGCATGCCATTATGTTCTTCATTCAAATGAGCCTGCTACCCTCTTCAGTATCAGAAGATAACTAACAACAGACAACTAATAAGTGATCTTTTTGCATTGCAGAACCGTGCCTCTTGCAATATGTATATCCATGGTTATTGTCACCCTTGGCTACGTGCTAACAAATGTGGCCTACTTTACAACCATTAGTGCTGAGGAGCTGTTACTTTCAAATGCAGTGGCGGTGGTAAGTCCAAGTTGAAAAACTGCCAATTTGAATTTAGGTTAATGAGTTGATGCAATTTTATGGTAGCTCCCTCCAGGAGAAAGTGTTTTGGAATTCAGTTATTTTTTTATTGACCTGAATGATAATGACTATTTAAAAAATTTAGAGCACATCTTTGCATATTCCATGTAACAGGTACAGGTAAAATGCTCAAGAACTTCGTTTTACTCTTAATTTCTTGTAAAAACATTTCCACGTGTATTTGCTTGAAAAATATGTCAAAAACTTTTGAGTAAAAGGCAGTACTCTTTAATATATTTTTAAGAACAGGTGGATTGAACAAATAATTGTTTCTTTGGTACACAAATTGCAATTCATCCTGCATCCTTTCCTTTTGGTAAACTTTCCAAATGCTGGTTTAAAATCCTTTACCCCAAGAATTAAGAATTTTCAGATGAACCATGTATATTTGTTTTTCTTTTCTATTATATCATTTGAATATTAATCTCAGGATAATAATCAATTTGGGGAATTCTGGGTGATTAAATGTCAAGCATGTTGTTTCCGTAGTACTTCTCAGAATATTACAGATACTAGTGCATTTCAACTCTCTGAGAAGTGATACACATAATTTCACATTTTTCAAAGTTTGACACTGGCACTGTCTTTGTCCCCAAAGATTATGTCATAGGACTCTTATTGTGACAAATACTTCGTATTTTGCACAGAAATTTAGCTTGTAAGAGAACACGCGCTCATGACCTCTTAACAATGAAAGAGGAAAAAATTAACTTCCCACCATCTGAATAGTCAGATCCTTTTAAAACAGTGTTATTACCTCAGATAGCACCATCCAGAGGGAATAACCTATTTCTTGCTGGGTGAACCCATGCAAGAGTTCACAGTATTAAAAAGACTTTGGCCACTGACTTGTATCCTATCATCAAATCAAATGTACAGAGTTTACTGGCATTATGTCAGTTGTCTCATCTTTCTAGGCAAAGGGCAGCTCTAATGCTTTGAGCACCATGTTGTCCATTAAATGCACCGTACCAAGGCGTCAAGGACAACTAAAGAGCTCCATATATTTTTTGGGGGAAGACAATACACTCTTCATCGAAATTTAGAGTATTACACACAAAAGGAGATTTCAGAACTTCGTTTATCTTATGTATTTTCTCTGACTTCTTTGTCTTGTGATGCTAATTTTGCCTTTTTATACGAAAGCACAAAGGAAGTGGTAGCTACCTGAGAAGGAGAAAGTGACTCCTGAAAGAGAGGGTCAGCGAGTGTGACTCTTACAGGGAAAAGATTTCTCAGAGCTATTCATGTATACATTATGTGCATGCCCAAATCATCCACAGCTTTATTTATTCCCTAGTGTGAGATCGGCATTAGAAAGAAGTGTCTATCATAGTTCTCAATGTGTTCCTACACCTCACTATAAAAACAGGGCTCTCCAGACTCAAGGGAAGGATGCAGAAGGATTTCTGTCTTCAAAAGTAGAATGTCTGAGTTGAGCTTTTTTACTCATCAATCTAAGATGATATATCGTGGTTGATAAAAATTCAGCAAGTGGATCCTTGCCCCAGAAGGTCAAGAGGAGGTGCTTGCTTAGACCTTTTGCCACAGTTTTTTTTTTAAACAAGAAATACCATGGTACCTGCTTCTGGTTGACTGTGGAGCTAGACTGACCCTGACCAAACAGAAACGTTATAAAGCATACACGTATCCCTGGGTTAATAGGAAGTCATAGAGAGAGTTTGATCTAAATTGTTTCATTTTATTCTTTTTGGAAAAGCATTAATTTGCTACAATCCTTCTTTTTCTAGACATTTGCTGAGCGGCTACTGGGCAATTTCTCATTAGCAGTTCCGATCTTTGTTGCCCTCTCCTGCTTTGGCTCCATGAACGGTGGTGTGTTCGCTGTCTCCAGGTGAGTGAGTTCATGGATTTCCAGGAACACGCTTCTGTAGTTGAGATTGGATATGATAAGGACAACTTTAAAATGAAAAACAACTGTTCCTCCAAACCTGTTGTTTTTAAAGAGACAGGCATGTTCAGAGTTTGTGTGTCAACAGCTTACTTTGCTCTTCCCAGTAGAGGGCACTGCTTGTCTGTGCAGAGCACACTCTGAAGACAGGCATGAGGCATTTTTTATCGTATGTCTACAGAGCTAAATGACTGCATTTTATTTCTGATGATAAAATCTTTTGTTTTTCTAAAGGCTCTGTGAAAAAAAAGGTAAAGTAAGAGACACCAAATATCACCATTTTGTCATCTGTATCCCTTTTCTTTTGTGTGATACAGAAGTCCCTTTAGTTTCAACATGATAAAATAAAAACCTGATCAGAGAGATAGGAATGCTGCCGTGTGTGTGTGTGTGTGTGTGTGTGTGTGTGTGTTGAATTGTACTGGTACTACACACAACACACACATACATGCTAGCACTGTAGATATAAATTCTTGTTCAGCTTACATGCTGAATCTCATGCTGATATGCTTCTTCTCTGAGAATGATGTAAGATGTTGGCAGATTTTGTGAATCTTGAATTCAGAGTTCTTAGGATGTTCTCTACCTTATCTGAACAGTGAAAACTAAGTAATCTGCTAAGATGTGCCAAACCATTTGGTACGAGAAAGATGCGAGTGTTCTTGGGATTTCTGGATTTTCCCTGTGAAATGATTGATTATACAGTCAACTCCACCCACATTTCTCTCCCATCAGGTTATTCTATGTTGCGTCTCGAGAGGGTCACCTTCCAGAAATCCTCTCCATGATTCATGTCCGAAAGCACACTCCTCTGCCAGCTGTTATTGTTTTGGTAATGCATATTAACAAGTTTATCTAGCTAAAACCTCAAAGAGAAAGTTAGCGAAGAGAAATTCAAACAGACTTCCAACCAGGCTTTACTTTCTCACCGGCTCTGGGCGTGTCATGGTGAAGTTTGGGAGGCAGAATATTTTTCATCGCTTCCCTTTACTTGGCTTTTCTGATGGATTTTTTATGCTTTAAGGCATGAACCACATCTCTTCTATTTCAGCATTTTAGAAATTTGTGAGGTCTAAGGAAAGTCATTAGTGTGGCTCCCCTCTTTTGCACAGATGTTAAAGGAAAGGACACAGAGTTAAAAAGTCCCAACTACCTAAAGAAGATGTAGCTAAAATCTATTGTCAAAAAAATACTTAGACATCTCTTTGTGGATTTCCTGTAATGAATTGCACACAATGGATGAAATCCTAGACAGTGCTGTGATTCTTTGTACAGGAAAGAAAGAAAAGCACCAACACTTACACTTAAGTTGTAGAATTCTCTATGCAGAGAAGTGTTGGTGAAATGTGGGATACAAAAGACTGCAAAAGGTGTAAAAGTCCTCAGACACCCATTGGCAACGTTATAGTCATTTTTACCTACAATTTCATAATATTTTTATCCACTGGAATCTGCTGTCAGAGGGCCCATAGAATACACTGAATATCACTTCCCCCTCCCTGTACATTTAATTTATTTCAGAATGTTTCCTTGAGATTTCTTTTTAACACACTGCATACTCTCTGTGAGGAATCTGGACATTACCGTCACTTGTGGGAACAGAATGTATTATTCCATGAAGAGGCTTTCATTTGAAGCATCTGCCTTCAGTCATGCTGTCCTTGGCGTGCGCAGCTGAGCACTGCTCTTCTGCTCTCGGCACTCCATTCTTTTCTGAGGTCTTGAGGGTCACCATGGGACACACACAAGGACGATAAATGTGGAGGAAGAAAAGGTCAACGTTTTGCATTCAGGAGCCAGTGGTTTCACCTAGAGGTGGCTGTGTTCATGCATGTGGACAGCCAAGAGCTTGTCAGGAAACACTGGCAGAGCTTTCCTTCTGAGATTTCCAATTAGGTTCACACTTAAGGTCTATGATTGGTTGTTTCCTAATCACCTCCATCTCTGGGTCTTCGCATTTTGAATGACTGAGTGTCTTGCCTTTTACCCTTTGTAAATACATTCTCTTCTCAGAAATGGAAAAGGAACTAAAAACAAAAGCTCTTTTTAAAATTCCACCCTACTAAAGGATAATGATACTGGCATAAAGGGATTATAAGAGCAGAATGTAGAAAAGAAGCTAGGAATCTGAGTTTTGACCATGATAATAGGTTATCAGTACAAGTACCATTTTAAGAAGATAACAGTAATAATTCTAATGTGCAGTGATGTTGTTGTTTGTGATCATCTATGTTCATGCTTAAAGTCACCAAACTTGTTTTCTCTCCCCCCCAGCACCCCTTGACAATGGTAATGCTCTTCTCCGGAGATCTCTACAGTCTTTTGAATTTCCTCAGTTTTGCCAGGTGGTTTTTTATTGGGCTGGCAGTTGCTGGGCTGATTTATCTTCGATACAAACGCCCAGATATGCATCGTCCTTTCAAGGTAACCTCAGCAATCTTGATGGGTTTACATAAATCTTCCTCCTAACACCCAGCCCTCCCTTTGTCATAACTTGATGATGAGAGGTTGGTGGGGGCAGTGTGCTGTGAAATGGAATGTTTAACTCTTGCGCATGGTGCCTTCGCAGGAGTTTAACCTAGAAAAACATCATTTGTGCATGTTTTTTTTTAAAAAATGATTTACCAAACTTTATATGCTACATTTTTAAAAGGAGCTGTGCTCATTTGTGTTTTTGTTATGTTGACTTTTTGTGAATGAGTCCAATAAGCTGAGTGATTCAAAGCATAGGTTGCATCTGTCTTTATGCTCAATAGTTGTGAATACACTGTGCTGAGAGAAGGTGAAGCAGATGCTTTATTAATTATAACTCTGAAAATGGTGCTGCTTTACAACACAGGCATTTTAAGCACTTACAGGTTGTGAGTTGTAACATTACTCATTATCTATGTTATGCATCCTAAAGAAATGGATTTGTAAGATACATGGGGTAAGAGAAGATCTATGAGTTATCAATTCACAGTGTATCCATCTACTATAATTAACATTTTTTCAAAAGGCTTGTCATCTTCAGTCTTCAACATTCATGGATTGATTTGACCTCACTATTTGCCTTTAAGAAATAGTACAGATAATGTTGTCAGAATTTGATTCTAATTATATTCATTGCCTAGTGCAGGTGGCATCTTTATTAGCGGTTGAATAGGAGTTGGCCTGTTTTATTCCTGTCCGTTCTTATTGTGAATCTCAACAGAAAATCAATATGCACTGAAAGGCTTGAATGTGTAACAAGCTGCTAGTGCTCTTCATGCCACCTAAAAGTAGATTCTAATCAGCATTATCAAAGAGCCAATCTTTAAAAATCAAAACCATAAATCATAATGGTACTTAACTCGCAAAATAATTTTAATAGATCAGCCCTCATGAAGCATCCCTTTTTTAAGACTCAGACTTTGTCTATGTAAATATTTAAATTAAGTTAAAACAAAATATATCTAGAGGAGAATGATGAGAAAATTCTGTGTACCCCATAGGAGATTCTGCTACCGAGTGAGTTGGTACCTAGTACTGGGCTCAGGTGTGTGTGTACTAAAGAATGTGTCATGACAGACATGTCCAAACTGAACCAAGCTCTAAAGCCTGAACTCTGTCTGCAGTGAATGTTTTCTGTGCCCTGTTCCAGGTGCCACTCTTCATCCCAGCATTGTTCTCCTTCACGTGCTTCTTCATGGTTATCCTTTCCCTTTATTCTGACCCGTTCAGTACTGGCATTGGCTTTGTCATCACTCTGACTGGGATTCCTGCATACTATCTCTTCGTCATCTGGGACAAGAAGCCCAAGTGGTTCAGAAGAATGTCAGGTAAGACTTTCCAGGTGTAGTTCAGGCGGGCCTCAATCTGGCAGCAATCCTCCTGCCTCAGCCTCCTATGTGCTAGGGCTACAGGTTTGCATCACCCCACCTTATATGTGCATATGTAACATGAATAATTTACAGTTAAAAAATGTAAATGGCACAATAGCTTCCTGGAATGCATCATTGCATTTTAATTAGGACTGAGAGAAGAAAAAGCAGGAAGGGTACAGCCACTGAGTGCTTACTGGATGCTTTATTTGGGCTGCTTCAATCACTTCTTGAAAGAAAAGTTTTTTTTTTCTTTTTTTTTAAGATAGAATCTTATCAGAAATTCTGTATGTGATCCAACTGCTCATTGGAATCCCTTAGCAACCTAATTATTTTCTGGTTTGAATGCAGTTTTGTGTTTTTATATCAAAACATATAACTTGATGAGTGATGTTAGATTTGTTGGGGAGTTATACAGAGGCCAACCAAAGTCTTAAATATCACAATTATAAACACGAGTTTGCTTGGAATGGGGTCAACATAACAGCAAAGACGGTGAAGAGAAGAATGGGAGCTCCCTGTCAGTGTCATTTCCGTGTGTTTGCACTTTCACAGCCTTAATCACTGTGTTCCCGTCCCCTTTCCAAGCTTGTACAGATACAAAGTAAGAGAACAGGAATTCAAACTCAGGCGGTTTCATAGTTCACAACAGCCTGCCTGGGGCCTGTGAGGATGGATGGGGAGAGTTTGAGGCTGAATATGCTGGCCTGAATTTGGTGATCTTGGCAGCGTTGCGGGTGGGCACGGTGGAGTCTGAGCACAAACTAAGGCAGAGGGCTCAAAATGGGAAAGGTACTGATGCACACACCCGGGAGGACCTGGTGACCAGAGAGCGCGAGGAGGAGAAATGCAGTGGACTGGAAGACAGAGAAGTGGGGAGGACCTGGGTGCGTCAGTGGCTCCCACAAACTCTCCCTGTGTCACCACCTTAATTTAGTGCTCAGTAGTAATTTGTGTCAAGTATGCTACTCCCCCTGCAAGGGGACACCAGGGTCCAGGGAGATGGGGATTTTTTTTTTTTTACTGTACCCATTTTTAATCATGGGGCTAGGGTTCCAACCCATGCCTGCTGGGTTTTAGGGTCCATGCTCTTTCTAAGTTGGGTGCTTGGTCTTAGAGAACATTACGGGCCGGGAAGAACAAAATATAGAGAAGAACTTGGTTTTTCTTTTCCTAAATTTGATGAACTTGGAATACAACTTCCCTTTGGCTATGTAGTTGTTTGGCTGAATATACCAAGTTTATTATAATCGATTTTTAAATTCCAGTTAAAATGCAGGGATTTCTGGCAGAAGTATTAAAGAGTAATGGCAGTGCAAAAAGAAAAGCACAAAAGAAAACCTGGGTTTTTCCATGAAAAATGAGAAGTAACCAAACAGATTAGTGCTTGTCACCGTGAAATGCAGACTTTCAATGTCTAATGTTTCACACAAGCTCACTTAGAAGCCAATCATTTAAAACACAACTTTTCTACTATTTTTTGATTCATTTTTCATTAGAATTTGATATCTTTTTAAAATGTATTTAGTGCAGGGACGACAGGGTCTATAGGGTCTCACTATGTGGATTGGACTCGTAGTGATCCTCCTGTTTTCAGCCTCTCAAGCAGTAGGATTACAGGCACGCCACCACACCCAGTCTCATTCACTGTATCAGTGCGCCCCGGGGGCGGGGCAGGCACAGCATGCTGGGTATTGAACACCGGGCGCTGCACTCTTCCTGAGCAGGTGCTTTAGTCTGCTGAGCTATCTGGCTGGCCCTTAAAATTGGATATCTTTAGACTACTATTTCTAATTGGATTTTGTAATTTACCTTGGAACATTATTACCCCAAACAATGCCACTGTACGAGTTAGGTGTTTTGCAAGGCTAACACAAATACACTGACTGATTTAAATGTGCTTAGTCTTTATTTCTATTAAATCATATTAGTTTTCTGTAGACTATTTTTCACTTAATTTTCTCTGTTGGAGGTACACAATATATAGCCTATTTTGAAAGGGGAGGGGAATCTTGTCAAAAAACATTTACCATTAAAGTCTCTGGACTTATATCAACAATTAAGATGGATTATACTCACCACCATAGGATCCACATTGAAGACTATGAAAGCACCTGGGCACGATGGTAATCCGAGAATATCTAGGAAGAAGGAGCTACTACACCTGTTAAGTTGAAGGAGAAGGTAGAGGAGCACATGAAAGAACAAATTTCTTGTCAGTCCCACTTAGTAGGCACTTTGTCCTTCTTGTTTGTTGGCAGCCAATTCTTGGGTTATTTCCTCTGTTGATGTTTGTGTTCTGTACCAAGCCTTTGTCATCTATATACCAACAAACAATCTTCATATTTGATCATGCTTTTTTGATTCTCTTTTATGCTCATGTAAAACCTTTGGGAGGTTTTGTTTTGCTATTTTTCTGTTTCTAATGATGTTTTGAACATCTCCAAGGCCTCCGAATTTAGTGTTAGCCATTTGTGAAACTTGTAGCAATGGAATAGTCCCAGAATGGTTATTTGGTTCTCAAAAATGCCATTAAGTCTTACCAGGGAGCACGGCCATCCTGCCTTTAAACTGTGATTATTGTAACTCTTTATCTTTATAGCTGCCTTGAAAGAGAGTAGCAAAAAGCAACAATCCTCTGTAATTTTGTTTGATTTCCCTCTTAGGCAGCATTCTTGTAGTAAAATAAAGAAAATTCATAATATTTATTGCTTGCAATAGCAGGTATTTTCTTAGCCTCTGGGCAAAACAAAACACACAGACAAACAAAAACAATAGAGTCTTAAATGGCTACTGAATCCTTTCCCAAAAATGTACATTTTATTAGAAAGAAACTGTGGTGAACTTAGAGGCAGAGAGAGCCTTTGCTTGGAGCATTGTGCTCAGCCATTTAATATTACATTCTTTTGTTTGGAAAAATTCTTTAGCTCTTGCGTTATCCTTTCTGTTTTGCTCTAACATGTATGAGTAGATTAGCCTTGGGAGGAGAATGCGGCTCATCAAAATACATCTTACCTGGCTGTTTGCATGAAGAATGCTAACCAAACAACATTTGGGAAATAGTGAGAGGCTGCTAGGTACAGACAGCCAGGGATGTTAAGAACACGAGTAGCTGAGATTTTCAGAGATTTGATGAATCTGACTGGCCACAGGATGCCAGTATTGAACCACTTTTTGTCTGAGAGCATCTCCAGGGTGGGGAAAAAATGCACTCTTAAGGGGATAGTCAGATAAATAGAAAGCTTTTTCCTTCCATCTGGAGCAGAGTGGTTAATTCTTCTGGTTGTCTGTTGATGTTATTTACCTATTTATAGACACACAAGCTTCTCACGCAAAAGAAAAGGGGCAGATAGCCCACTGACATGTGCGAACACAGAGATTGCAAGACCTGGTAAACTCCCTCCCTCCAGGGACTGCAGCATGGTTTCACATGGCTGCCTCTGTTTATCAGCCAAGCCATGTCACCATCACGAGTGCATGGGCGACTAGAAGTTGGCCACACTTCATGAGGAGAGATATGGAAGACAATCTTGTTTATACAAAATCATTGATAATAAAAAATCATTCTGCACAACAGCAACAAAAGGATACCTTTGTGAATGGTGACTTTGCAATTCCAGAGTTCTAGCTGCATAAGCTGCCCACATTGTATCAAGGTGGCTTTATTTCTTACAGGTCACTGGAAGCTAATTAATGCATTTACAGCTTTTCCATGAAGACTGCAACTTTTCAAGTTAACTAAGCTTGCCTGCACTCTTAGAAGCCCAAGTGATCACCACTGTAGTGATAAAAGGAGATCATATGAAAGAGTTGGCAACCTTTAAAATTATTAATTATTAATATTTATTATTATTCTTGACTGAAGATCCTGCACATGCTGGCCTGTGCTCATTCAAAGACTTAATCCTGGCTGTAGCTCCCTTGCTGGTACCAGGTGTGGTTAAGTAAATCAGATTTTGCCAAGCTGGTTTTGTTTCAAATTGTTTCAAGGAAAACAACAGAATATGAAAAGTAAAGCTAAAAAAAAAATACTACAACTATTATTGAGCTTTGAAGATTGCAACTACTGAAAGCTTAAAATGTAGACTCTTTGGCTCACTGTAAAAAGTGGTGACATGGGATTGATGATCCCAAACCTGCAGTCTTCATTGTGAGCATGCGTGTGGACATGGCACTGCACAACCATGTATGCTGTAGCTTTGCTGGACAAGCAAAAACTTCCTTGCAGGCTTAGGTGGCTCTACTTCTCATCCCTGTCTGGCCCTACTGCTCTAAGAAAACCAAGGAAGAAAATTTGTTGGACTCCAGGTAGTACTTCAAGGCCAAACTCTATCACTCTACATCAGGCTCCATTGTGATAATCATTATTTGGCTTTGAAGAACCCAAGAGGCAGTACAAAAAGAGGCAGGGATAAATGTGGACAGTAGTGATTGAACCAAGGATGTGCAGAAAGAGAAAAGGCTGGGTGGGCAGAACCTGAAGGGAGTCTTTGACCTTCTCTGTGCTGCTAAGCTGAATAGACAATTCAACTGATGTTTTCAAGGAAGGAGAATGGCACACATGATTAGAGAGGTTGGTTCCAAGTTGCTTTCTGTTTGTCCTGGACAGATGTAATGTTCTGAAGTGGGAAGCAAGATGTCTGGGAAGCAATGGGCTCAGGATCCCAGAATATAGGGATCCTGCTTCTTTTGGAAAAGATTTGATGTTGGGTGTTGAAGAGCAGAAGTTGAGTAAGAAAGGTGGCTCTGTAGGGAGACAATAGCTATACCTCCACAGGGAGCAAGGGCTGGCTCAGAGGATAGTTCTCTAATGCCACTGCTTTTGGCTCGATGTAAATGCCTAAGAAAGCTTGCTTACAAAAACAACCTACTATCAGAGAGCCTTAGTGCCTCATCTGACTACAAAAGCCACATCCCTGTTACTATTGATGAATATTTACTTTTCCCACAAAAGTCTATTTTTGTCGGATACATTTACCATTTCAGTTTTCTGTGAATATCGGATTTAATTGCACTTAAGTGTGGTATTATGCTCTCTAGGGAAAGAGTGGGCTGTGACAAAATGTAGTTTACTTAAGAAATATTTTCATAGACTTTACCATTTTACAGCATTGTACAAGACCATGTACTATCAATGTAGATTGAAAAGAAATGCACTGAAGGAAACAATTTTATAGAACAGAGTTTTAAAGGAAGGAAATGTTTGTCTTTGTGTCATTAAATACTGTTTGCAAGGGGCTATCATAAGTAATAAGGCATAAATGAGGGGAAAGACACAACCAGATGAGAGATTCATCAAAAGAATAGAATCTAGAGTGCTCCTGGCTTATGAGAAACATGAAGAGGTTTCTCTTAGTTATTCTTCTATCATTGCTGGGACAAGTACACTCAAAATTAGGGAAAGAAAGACTTATTTAGCTCACAGTTACTGGAGATTTCAATTCATACTCATCTGGCTCCAAGGCAGAGTGGCACGTGGCAGTGAAGAGCCTTTCATGGAGGTGGCAAAGTTCAGAGAGCAATAGGAGGGGCAGTAGCTCAGGCAGATAGCTAGTCTCTCCCCTCCTTACAGTAGTATCATGTAAATTACCTGCCTTAAGGTGGACGCAGCATCCACTTCAACAATAATCGGTCACAAACTCCAGAAGCCACCCTGTGACTGCTTGAGGCTTTGGAGGGACAACTGGATACAAAGCATGATAGGTTTCTACAAGGAGTGGAGACAAAGGAAAATGAATCTGTTCAAATTGGAATGGTAAGTTTCTAGAACCACTGAAATGAGCTTCTTATATTTTAGCCTCTATCAAAATCACTGTTTGTGGGCCTGACTCTCAGTAAGTCTAGGCTTGAACTCATCATCTTCTCTACTGATGTTGCATAGTGTGATGGTCTTCAGAGACCCACACCTTGAGAAACACAAATTTAATCTTCATATCTCATTCTATCTCTGAGACAAGGCAGGACCTGGGAAATGAATTGGCTTACTCAAGGTATACTTTGCATTAGAGACTGGAAATTCATCCTGATTCTTCTGACTTTTCTGAGGAATTGGTGAGCTCTCAGGTGCAAAAAGAACAATCCAATTTTAAATTGAATATGAATGAATATGTTCATATTTTGAACATTTATTTATATCTTGGTCTGATTATCTCACAATATTTTCAGCCTCCTGGTTCATGACTGAAAGTCTTTATCTGACTACAAATCATTAACACAATCTTGCTGAGAGAATGCTGTGTGAAGTTGGACAAGTGCCTAGTGAAGTAATTAAGTATGACAGCACTCTAGTGAAGTAACAATTTCTTGAAAGTGTTGTGCAAAATAAGTGGTTGTGTGTTTTTAGTACTTAATCCAAAATAATGCATATTTTAGTGTTTTTTCACATTTATGATTTCTGTGCATTTTTATTTCTTTGTAGACACGATAACCAGAACATTACAGATAATACTGGAAGTTGTACCAGAAGAAGACTGTAATAAATTATAAGCAAATGTACTGACTTTTGAAAATCTACTCAATCACAGAAATAGAATATTCACTTTGCTTTCTTCGAATCCAGAGAACTGTAACTTTGGTGATGGACTAAAGGAATCCTTTGTTTCTGTCCACATCTCCTAGTGTAATCACACTAATATATGAGAAGTATAGTAGCAATACTATGTTTCTGTAGAAAGCCAATATGCAAACTGTACCATAAATTTGTATGAATCTGAGTTTCTGATGCCTACTTTTGAGGTTAGGGAAAAAGACTGAGGAGACAGACTTAATTGCGTAGTCATTTTCTACACTCTATCTTATGACAAAGAACCTTCAAATTAAGGTCAAAGATATTTTCTGTATATGTGGACTTTACAAACATGTTTTGGATACTGTAGATGATTAAACTGTGAAAAGTAGGTTCTGTTCTTCTGGAAAAATAATGTATGCCACTATTATAACAAATAGGAAAGATGTTTTACATTGGTATTGTTGGTATTGCCTTGCTTCCTCTTGGATATCATTGTTTAATGTATTATATGAAGAGCAATTGAACAAATGATAAAGCCTATATCTATTCTCTTGAATACATAGAGGGGAGAACTTCTAGGGGCTATTCTTTGTAAAGTAAATCCAGAAGTTATGCTGTTAAAGTCCTTGGCAATATATGTTTAGAAATTTTTCTTAGTTATTATTAGAGATTTTGCTGTTTTCATGCCAACTTTTATGAAGGTATTAGAATTTGTAGCCATAATCCTTTTCACTAAACTTACCCTTTGAGAAACAAGTCTATGAATTTACCCACTTCAAATCTTCAAATTCCAATACTGAGATGAGAAAAGTCACCAATAAGAAAATACTGAAACTATTCAATACATCTTTATATGTCAATATGCAAAGCTAATAATTCTGAATACCTAAAATATTCCCTGGTTATCTTTGCATGATGATGAATTTTGACAGTGAATTTCCTTTGTGCATTCTATATCCTGTTAAAGTATCTCTCCAGACAAAACTGCCCAGATGAATTAGGAAAAGGCATTTATTTATGCAGATGCTGAGGAAAGAATGTTGCTAAGTAAGATTTAAAACATTATTCTAAAAAAGTTCTACTTCTAAATCTAGGTTTTCTCAGTAATTTCCTCACTTTACTAATCATTCAACTTGCGAAAGAGATAACTAATAACAAGCGTGTTGAAAGCAAGAGAAACAGTGTGCATGTGGCTTTAGGCAGGGACTACTGTGTCAGAATTTGGAAATATTGTAGAATTTTCAAATGAGAGGAAAATAGTGATGCACAATTTTGTTATTTGTATACATCTCAGATAAAATGATCAGTAAGGCCCAGCATGCTTCATCCCTTAAGTTTTGTCCATAATAAAATAAGAAATTTTCAAAAATTACACTCATTAAGACTGTTAAAATGAACAAGATATGATAAATGAGTGACCAAAGTAGAAATGATGATTTATAATTTGGAGGAATCCCAGCTGACTAATAATATCTAATATACATGCAAGTTTGATTTTTTTTTCAAAACCTACTGCCTAAGTCTCAAGTAAATTCATTATATGATCTTCTAACTTATTCATAGCATACAATTTTCAAATATTGATCTGTAATACCTATTTCTGAATTATTTCGTCAACTTGTCTACGTATCTTACTACTATATCTTTCTATAAGCAAAGTTTTTCTACACATCTATTTTACACTATCTAAGCGCATTTGAACTAAACAAGCATATTCTTCTTGAAATTTTTCTTCAGTCCTGAAAGCTATAATACATGGAAAGGTTTGTGAAATTCTTAGTTATTCCT